>CAUYON010035769.1:0-78378 GCA_963573935.1 Arctocebus calabarensis
GCTTGTGTGCTCAGTTGATGGTGATCTCTATCCTCCTGTGGAGGAACCAGTTGCCAGTACTGATCCCAAGGCAAGTAAGAAAAAGGATAAAGACAAAGAGAAAAAGTTTGTCTGGAACCATGGTATTACTCTGCCTCTAAAAAATGTCAGAAAAAGAAGATTCCGGAAGACAGCAAAAAAGAAGTATATTGAATCTCCAGATGTGGAGAAAGAGGTGAAACGGTTGCTGAGTACAGATGCTGAAGCTGTTAGTACTCGGTGGGAAATAATTGCTGAAGATGAAACAAAAGAAACAGAAAATCAAGGCCTTGATATCTCTTCTCCAGGAATGTCTGGTTACAGGCAGGGCCATGACTCACTGGAACATGATGAGCTGCGTGAGATATTCAATGACCTCAGCAGTAGCAGTGAAGATGAAGATGAGACACAGCATCAAGATGAAGAAGATATAAACATCATTGACACTGAGGAAGATCTGGAAAGACAGCTACAGGACAAGCTGAATGAATCAGACGAACATCCCCAAGAAAGTGAAGGAGCCAATCAACTGGTTATGGGGATTCAGAAACAGATTGACAACGTGAAAGGCAAGCTCCAAGAGACCCAAGACAGGGCAAAACGACAGGAGGATCTCATCATGAAAGTGGAAAATCTGGCTCTCAAGAACAGATTTCAGGCTGTGCTAGATGAGCTCAAGCAAAAGGAAGATCGAGAAAAGGAGCAGCTCAGCTCTTTGCAAGAGGAGCTAGAATCACTCCTAGAGAAGTGAGGAATTTCTATACTTAATTGTACAGTAGTGTACAATTTATGCAGTCCTTAGCCTGGTCACTCTTAGAAGAACCTTGGCTTCATCATTTGGACTGGATATTAAGACCTTGCTATAGTTTCCATTCCCTTTAGTGTTGGATGTTTTTTGAATTATCTTATTTGTTTTTAATTTTGTTTTCAGCAAAATTATCTCATTTTGTTAATGTTCATCCACAAGAAGTAAGATAGTATAAGCAGAAAAATTATTGTAGGCAAGTTGTAGGATTGGTGGAATGCATAGTTCCATCAATCACAGTTTCACTGTAGGACTTTGTTATTGTTTCTTAATTTGCCAGAAGCTGCTGTTGCCATCTGAGATCAGTAAGAAGAACCTAGTCTAAAAGTAGTAAAGCAAGTGTGCATATGTTTTTCCATGCAATAGCTATTTTCCAAGCTAGTCAAAGCAATTTTCCAAATGTAGAGATGTAAATCGTTTCGTAAAGTTGTTTGTAACACAATAAAAGAAGTTAATTTTGACCTTCTAATGTCTCTTGTTATTTTGTGATTAGTGGGAGTCATATCCTCTAAATGAGGATCCTTGGAATGGATTCCTTGGAATTTGATCCTCTTTTAGTTGTATGAAGACAGAAGGGGCAAAAAATTGGGAAGTGTTACCTTTGCATTGATGCATTTGTTCCAGTAGGAAGTTGGAAAATATTAGGTACAGAGCCTTTTTAGACTACCCTAATTATATGAAGAGCTTATTTGTAACTTTTAAAATAAAGGCACTAACTTTACCTGCATAAAATAATGGAATCAAAGCAGTGGGTATCAAGTACACTCCTATGAATGATTCCATTGGTTCAGATAAAGGTATTTTTAATTATCCTCAATGTATTATTTATTTTATTATTCTCAGAACTGAGGTGATTTATCCATATCATTTTATCAAAATTACAAAGTATGTCAGTACTATAGTATGATACTTTAAAATTCTTAAGATAATTTTCAGATTCTTGTAAATGTTTTATGCTCTAAACATAATGCCTCACACTGATGCTATTTTGGAAAATTCATGACTGACAAATTTATAAAATGCAGAGTTGACAAATTCATTTGTGACTGGTTTATAAAAAAGGTTTTGTTTGGAAATATTAGCCTCATGAAATGTTTAAAAGCCATTTAAATTTTCTATTGGACAGGAAACTGTTGAAATGTGAAAAAAAAATCAATTTTCCAGACTTCAAGTCTACAATCATATGTGTTGATATTTATAGAGACTTTACAAGGTTTATTTTTTCACATTATATTTTTCTATATTTTCACAACTTTAAGATTTCATTTCAGAATACGAAAACTTAAAAAGTTCCCCTTGATAGCTCGACTTTGGATTGTTTAGTGCTTTTTTGGGGGGGAGACAGTTTTACCTTGTTGCCCCGAGCTAGAGTGTGGTGGAGACAGCCAGCTGAAAGTCCTGGGTTCAAGCAGTCTTTGTTTGCAAATAAAATAAGTTTTCTTGGGTGATTCTCGGTATTTTGCTGCACTTGGAAGACTGACACCTGAAAAGCTCTCGCCACATCTGATGACTTTACAGTGGATCATTTATCAGGTAATTTACTTTAACAAGCTCTCAACACTAATAATTGGGTTCCATCAATAATGGAAAGGAAAAATGCTGGGTATACTCAAAAAATAGCTTGCTGATCTCACTGTTTCTCTTTGACTTGTTAGCTCTATGCTGATTCTAAAATTCACATGTGTAAACCTAATCTCTACTTCACGTTTAATGGTTTCATTTGTGTACTAGAAGCATTCCTGGAAATATCAGGCAACTCAACTCTAAATGTTTAAAACATCTTCCTTAAAAACTTGGCCTCTCTTCTGTATTTTAGTGAATATAATGGCAGTACCACTGACCCCAGCTGTTGAAGCTAGGAACTTGAGCCATATTTTGACTTTCTTCTTTCCTTTGCTACTTTTTTTCTTTTTTTTTTTGAGAGCCTCAAGCTGTCACCCTGGATAGAGCGCTGTGGCATCACAGCTCACAGCAACCTCCAATTCCTGTGCTCAAGCAAGTCTCTTGCCTCCGCCCCCCAAGTACCTGGGACAACAGGCGCCTGCCACAATACCTGGCCATTTTTTGGTTGCAGCCGTCGTTTGGTGGGCCTGGCTGGATTCAAACCCGCCAGCTCAGGTATACGTGGCTGGGGCCTTAGCCCCTTGAACCACAGGCGCTGAGCCTCCTTTGCTACTTTTGATTCTACTTCCTAAAAAGCTTTTCAGTTACTCTGCTTCATCCCCACTGCCATTGTCTTAGTTTAAGCCATTATTATTTCTTGCTTAGCAAATGGCAAAGCTTCCTAACCAGTGTCTGTTTTTTTCTTTTTCTGATTTGTTTACTGGGCTTATCTAGAAAGTTAACTGAGGGACTTAATTTAATTTTTTGATTTCTGCCATCAAAGTGATCTTCTAGGCTCGGTGCCTGTGGCTCAATGGGATAAAGCACCAGCCACGTACACCTGAGCTGGCGGGTTCGAATCCAGCCCGGACCTGCCAAACAACAATGACGGTTGCAACCAAAAAATAGCGGGGTGTTGTGGCGAGCGCCTGTAGTCCCAGCTACTTGGGAGGCAGAGGCAGGAGACTCGCTTGAGCCCAGGAATTGGAGGTTGCTGTGAGCTGTGATGCCACAGCACTCTATCCAGGTTGACAGCTTGAGGCTCTGTCTCAAAAAAATAAATAAATAAATAAATAAATAAATAAAAAAGCAGATGAAGTCCTGGTTGTGTGGGACTCACAAATACCCTGTACTTATGTCTATCCTTGTCTGTCTCTCCCGTTAGACAAGCACTTCAAGAGACAGGAGTCCCCTTTGTCTATATGTGCCTAGAACTCTTGTGATGCTGCCTGGCACATGGTGAGATTTCTATAAATTCTTGATAAGTGAATGAAAAAGTGACAGAGGAAATAAAAAGTGTGATGTGGTAATGCTAGGAAGGTTGAGGAAGGTTATTAGGTAACCACATCAGTGACCAAGCTAAGGAAATTTCTTTTCCCCATCCATCCCCCCACCCAGGCCACCAAAGATTGTGGCTGTGTTCCCTTAGCCCCAGGAGCCAGGGAGGGCTGGTCACTTAGTCTGGCTCCCACCCACACCTTGGCTGGCTGCTCAGAACTGTACTGGATTGGCAACCCTTTTCACTTTCTGAGGTATAGGATTGAGATTAAGTCTTAGAAAGTGATGTATGAGCAGGGGTTTGGTGTATGAATAGGAGTTTACTCGGTTAACACAGCATGTTGTTTAAGACCCCTGACCTCCATGGGGTCGGCTGCCCCTTGGGACCAGAACTGACTACACGGCTACCTCCGTCTAAGTCTCAGAGGGCTTGGGAAAGAAAGGGACCCTTATCAGTGACTTTGTATTTATGGAGCATTGTTAATTACTAACACTTCTTAACCCCTGCCCAGGCACTATTCAAAGCATTCTTCATGTATTAATCTTTGCAATAACCCCGTGAAGAAAAACTATCATTATCCCCATTTTACAGATGATAAAACTGGGGCTCAGAAAAGTTACTATAACAACTTGCTCACATGGCACAGACAGTAAACAACAGAGCAGGGATCAATCCCTGCCTGTCTGTACAGAGTATGGTACTGCATCTTCCCCCTGTTGTTACACTCTTGGGTGGTTTCTGATTTCTTGTTATAACAAACATAGTCACAGTACACGCTTGGTTTTGTACACATGCAAACATTTCCCTTTTGTCTGCGTCAAAGACATCAGGTCATTTTCATTTCGATAGAGTACCATGTTGCCCTCCATAAAAGGCTACTGTGTCCCCACTCAGGGAGAGCTCATTTTACACCACGTCACGCAAAGAACAGCAGGGATGAGGGTAGACGGAGGGACCAGAGGAGGCTATTAATTCCCCATCAGACTCAGCCAAGGTGCACAGTAGCTCACTCTGGCCGGATTCCCTGCAGAGCCACTGCTCCTCGCAGGGAAGGAAGCTTTGGATCACTGCCCCCTGCGACAGCATCCGAATCTCATACCTTTGCTCACCTCTCCCACAAATCGTGTCTGGCCAGTGGGTGTGGAGCAGTGTGCTCTGAAGTGCACACTCCTATTAATAGCTGAGCAACTGCAGGTGTCTTCTGTAAGCCCAGCTTCCAACACTGTACAGCCACGATACCTACGACCCTATCATAAGGTCGTGAGGATTAAATGGAAGGCCTGTATGTCCACTTCCTTCTTACCTCATTGGATGGCAGCGAGAGTCAAATAAAATCACTCAGAGGAGGCGCCCCTCACAGCCCAGTTTCCCCCCTCCTGGTGTGGATGGCTTAGCACGCTTGCGTTCATTGGATATTTATCCAGCTCGTCCTTCTAGCTAGGTCCGCTCACTTGTTCCCCACATTTTAGTCCTTTTGCCAATCAACCCACTTTTACCTTCTCCGGTTGACCTCGCTTCTCTGACCTCTCCCCTCCCTTCCTGCCACCCTCTGCCTTCCTCAAAGCCCTGTGACCTGTAAGTTCCTTAGCCCAGTGGATGTTTCTGGGAAACAGATGTGGCATCTGTGTACATTCAGGTGCCACAGCTGGAGACTACCAATCATCATCATATTTTATATCTGGCCTCATGAATAATTCAAGACCCAGAAAATGAGTGCATAATAATTAACACAAGACAGACGGAGAACGCCAATTCCAACACAGCCCCGTTGGTTTTATGATAGGATTTGCCAAGCTTACATGCACAACACCTGACCCGGTGTTCTTGGCTTGCATTTGAAGTTGCTTTCCATATTGAGACAATGTGTGCAAGCCTCTTATAGTCCACCACGGGAGCTCTTTCTGAGAAGCTGGTCTATTAGTAAAATCCTTGAAAAGAAATCAAACAGAGGTGCTTGCGTATCTCGGCCCTTCCTAAAGCAGTGTGCAAAACTCAGGTGTCTGTGATCAGAACTGCCTTCAGCCCTGTATCTTCTTCCCAGCAAACGCTGTCCCTCCAAGGCAGAATCTGGGTCTGCACGGCCTGTGACTCCAGCCTACCTAGGTCCCAGCATAGTGTCTGATGTGGAGGAGGCCCCCAGTAAGATTTGGGGCACTGAACTTCACTTACATTATCTTCTCAGCAACCCTGTCACCCCTTTTCTAAGAGAGTCCTGATGGTGGTTACCTGGAACGCTTTTTCTCTAGGTTTCTTTGTCTCAAAATTCTCCCATCCATGTGCCTGTGACCCAAAGGAGTAGGGCGCCAGCCCCATATACCGGAGGTGGCAGGTTCAAACCTAGCCTTGGCCAAAAACAGCAAAAAAAAAACAAAAAATTCTCCCATCTAATACCAAATACTCTGTAAAGAAACACTTACATGAACCACTCAGAGTCCCTCTTTAAAGCCATGCTGGAAATCTTATAAAGTACCCTAATTAATTCAGTGCTTAAATCAAATATTTGGATATTTGTTTACTTTCTCCTTTAAAAAATATATTCTGTCATTGGAGGACAAACACGAGAAAAAGGAAAAAGGGATAGTTAGGTGTGTTTTAGTTCAGTTCTGTAGGATGTTGGGTAGGATCTAAAATAGGGCTAATTAGCGCTTTTAACACAGCACGGCTTTCCCCCCACCCCCACAATGTGGCTCCCGGACAGAATCTGATTCCCTAGTGTGAACCTGGCTCCCCAGTGGAAAAACTGGCTCCCTGGTTAGAATCTGGTTCCCTTGTTGTGTGAACTGCATTTCTAATGTGAATCTGGATCCCTGATGCTAAACAGCTATGCAGTGCAAAATAGGTGGTCAGAAAAAGTTAGCTGTAGAAGTGAAGGGTTGACGGAACACTGCTGGAGTATCCTTGTACCGGGTAATATTTTGCACAAAATGCTCTCCCTTAAGAGACACGTAGAAGTATTGCCGAAATCACAGATCCCCATGCTGCAAACATTCCTTAAAGCAGGCCAGCATTAAGCCTGAGAAGTGGAGAAACCTCTCTCTGGAACACAGGCAAGAGAGAAACATTCCCTCAATTGCTTTGCTTGTTTCTGTTTTTAAGAAACAGCTTTACTGAGATGTAATTTGCAAGCCAAATAATTCACCCATTTATAGCATGCAATGTAATGTTTCTTAATGATATACAGAGGGAGGTGCAACGATAACCATAACTGAATTTTGGAACACCACCTCTAAAATGAACCCATGCCCACGGCTCCCCACTCTCACCAGCTATAAGAAGCCACTAATATACCTTCTCTCTCCATAAATTCGCCTCTGCTGGCCATTTCAGATAAGTGGAATCATAATAGTTGACCTTTGGTGTCTGGTTTCTTTCACTTAGGTTTTCAAGGTTCATTCACATTCAGGACTTCAAGTTTTTATTATCAAATGACATTAGACTGTATGGCTATTTTATTTATCTATACATTGGTTTCACTGCTTAATTGTTGCTGGGTGGATAAGCCTGAGTTGTGACTAAGGGCATAGGGATTCCCCCAGTCACCATGTTCCTCTTCAACTACAGAGAGCATCCCAGGTGCCTCTCAAGCTGCCACCTTCTCTTTCTACTGCAGTGTAGAGAATCACCTATCCCAGAGCATAGCTAAGTTTCCAGGACAGCCCCCGCCCAACACACTCCATTCAAAAAATCAATCAAAAGGGAAACAAATGATCAGTCATTGTGAATTGGTTAAATAAGTCTCTATCGGGTAGCCTAGGAATCTGACCACCATTTATAACTTTGTTTTGGTGGAGAAATGAAATCTAAATTCTAAATAATTATCTTTAGGGGGAACTTCCATTAATAAAAGACTTAAGATTCTCCTCTATAATGTCTTCATTTTAAAGCTCAAACATAATTTCTTTGGTCAAAAAAAAATCAGTGAACTCTTCACAATACACATTATGGCTCTTTTAAAAAATCAAATCTAAAAAGACTGAATTTATTTTATTGAGTCCTTTGTGAAAATATAGGCCGTACCTAGGCTCAGTGCCTGTAGCTCAGCAGTTAGGGCACCAGGCACGTACACCAGAGCTGGTAGGTTCAAACCCAGACCAAGCCTGCCAAACAAGGACAACTACAACTACAAAAAAATAGCTGGGCATTGTGGAAGGCGCCTGTAGTCCTAGCTACTCGGGAGGCTGAGGCAAGAGAATCACCTGAGCCCAAGAGTTAGAGGTTGCTGTGAGCTGTGATGCCACAGCACTCTACCAGGGGAGGCATAGTGAGACTGTCTCAAAAAAAAAAAAAAAAATAGGCAGTTCCTGAGTTACAAACATCCAACTTACATACAGCTCACACTCAGGAGCAGAGTAAGTCTCCGAGTTAAAAACATCCGAATGATGTATGACTCACATTGAACAAATGGAGGCTATTACACGTAATAGGTAAATGTACCTGTTCCAACTTACATACAAATTCAACTTAAGAACAAACCTACAGAACCTTTCTCATTCAGAACTCACAGACTACCTGTAAGCATCTAAAACAACTTTGTTTTACTTCAGTGACAGATAGGAGCATGATCTAGAAGCCTAAAATCTTCACCCAAAGTCTTACCGGCCAGATTTCGCATTTCTTTGAGATCACTTGAAGATAAACTCAAATAGTCAAGTCAGTGGGGAAAGAAACAGAACCAGTCATACTAGCTCCTGGTGCTTGTAGATTCTGCTCTGGTTGGAGGTAAAAACGCTTTTTGCCTTTGTTTCTGAAACTCAGATCATCCTCTGGCTTTTTGTGTGATGGGAAAGGGTATTTGAACATTATGAACATCCCAGAATGGAGATTTTGACCTCAGGGGTAGGAAACAGAGAGTGGAAGTGACTTGGCCAAGATCACGTTTGGGTGTACAGAAGAACCAGGCCTAGAACTGGTTTCCAGGAGGAGAGAATTAAAGCCAATTTCTGCTCGAGGGGTTTGACTCCATCTGGAATTCCTTAAGCATCACATGGGGAACGGCGATAAAGAACATACCACACAGGCCGAGAAAAGGGATGAGAAAGGTATACAAAGTGAAGAGGTGGAGGGGTGACCTCAATAATATGTATTGATCACCTTGCCTGGTGCCAGGAATTGTGCTGGGTGCTTGGCATTCATTATCTTACGAAATCCTAAAAAATGCTACCTGGTAAGTGTGTATATATATATATTTTTTTTCATAGATAAAGTCACTGAAACCTAGTAAAACTAAATAAATTGCTCAAGGTCACGCAGATAGTTATGTACCACTGGAGATCCAAGATTCAGACCTGCCTTGAGTCCTTTGTTCTTTCCAAGTGTATCTGCTTCTCCCAAGGGGCTGGAAGTCACGTGAGGAAGAAGTGGAAATGTTCAGCCTGGAGAACAAAAGGGTCTAAGGGAAGTGACAGTGGCCTTCACACTTTCTGAGAGCTCTCAGAGGCAAAAGGGACCACCATGCCGGAACTGCGGGGAGGCATGCTCCATGTCAGCAGAAGGAAGGGCTTTCTAATAGCTGCTTTCTATATTTTTTGTATTGTTTTTGTTTTTATCAAATCATAACTGTGTACATTGATGCATTTGGGGGGTTCAGTGTTCTGACTTGATATACAATGTGAAATGCTTACATTGAACTGATTAACACATCCATCACGATTATATTCTTTTCTGAATAGTTCTAAGTAGAACAGAATGTCTTGTGGGGTAGCAAGCTCCCTGCCCCTGGACGCGTGTAATCAGAGGCTACTGGGTCACTTGGGGAAGCCAAACGTGGGATAGAGACCCTCTTAGTGCCACTTTCTCTGAAAGTACCATATGACACCCTAGCAGAGCTGTTATCAATTCAACATTCCAGACAATGCTGTTCCTTTTTTTGACAATAATGCTTTAAATTCTGCTTGTTCTTGATCAGACATTTTCCCCAGAGAGCTGACCACAGGAGGAACCCTGGGGTAAATTTGCACTGTCCTGTGGGTGCTCAGGGGACCATGAAACAGGGATGAACATTCTGGAAATAGACAAACCAGGGAATGAACATGATCAAGCAAATCAGAGACGTGGCTAGGCTAAACAGAGTCAACAAATTTCTTTAACCCAAGCCCACTCAGACCCTTCAATAAGGAAGGTTTGCAAACTCCGGTAGGGAGATTTTGTACCAAACATTCCCAAACTGTTTGAACCAGAGAACTTTTTTTTTTTTCCATCCCTGATAATACCCACTAGCACCTCTAGAGACCTCAGAATTCCTCAGGACAGTCTGGGAAATGCAGGAGATAAGACTGGAGGCTTCCTAGGCAGAAGGACCCAGGGTCAAGTGTGTTCCCTCCCCTCGCTGCTCTGGCCCTCACTTCTCTCATCTATGAAGAGATAGCAATGACGATGTCAGGATGGTTGGAAGGATGCAAGGGAAAAACGGCTGAAACACGCCAGGAGTGGGCCTGACACCTATGGAGGCGAGAAATACATGTGGGAGCTGTTATTTATGACCTCGTGGGCGTTAAGTGTATTACTTCATAAGGTCATGGTGAAGAGTAATGCAGTAAGACATCAACGAATGTGTGTAAAGCACTTGGCATTGGGGGGCCCTCTAAACGCTGGTTTCCCTCCCTGCCTCTTCTCCCTGGGCGTTAGTAGCCAGCTAGTAGCAGATTTCCTGTGCCGGGAAGCCATAGACTACTTAGGACGTGCAGCATTTCCCATCTGTTTATGGCTGTTCCGGAGAAGGTGACATTCTAAGCTTCATCAGGCCCCTGAGTTTTTAAGTAATTGAAGCGCTAAGGATCTGAAGTGACTCACCCCGTGCTGTTTATTCTGGTCTCGTTTGCACAAAAGAAAGGAAAATCACCAGCTCTAACCACCCACTGCAAAATGTTAGAGATAAGAATAGCTGGAGAAAACACCGAAAATAATTCCTGGGGCCTGGTTTGGCTCTTCCTTTCACGGGCGGGGTTGGAAAAACACGCCCGGCAGATCCTGAGTCATCAAATACAGTAGCCTCCCCCACCCCGGGTTCTCACTGCGTCCCCTGAAAGGTGAGGCAGAGAGGACAGTGGGTTGGAGGAGGGGAGAGACGCCCTGAGCAACCTGATGGGATTCACTATCCCCGCTGGAGGGAAACTGGAAAACGGGTTCTAAAATCCACTATCATTGAGTGAATACCTACTATGTGTGAAGTGTGCGGCCACATACCCAAAAGAGGAGAGAGTGACACGGCGCCCCAACCAGCCAGTGCTCAGCTAGTAATAATGGGAAGAATAATAAGGTAAGCTCCCACATAATAAGCGTCTGCGTGCAGCTTGGTATATGCTATTCTGCATCTCTATGACAATCCTTCCTTCAAGTTAGAAGTTTTTACCACCTTTTAGGCAAGGTGAAGCAGAGGCGCATTCACCCAACAGACTCTGAGCACCACTGTGCCAGGCTCAGGAACGTACAGAGAGCACCTGCTCTCAGCGGAATGGAGCAGTCAGGTGACTTTCCCAAGGGCATGACATCAGGGGTGGGGCACAGATGTCTGCCTGGCCTTCCGCAGCCCAGACCTGGGCCCACCCCTGTAGCCTCAGGAGGTCACTTTCAATCAAACCCAGTCAGCCTCCCGGATCCCCAGGGATGGGACATAAACCTCACTCCGAGGCAGTCGTTGTACTGATTGAGAACGCAGCCCGTGGTTCTGTGCCAGAGTCAACAGTACGGCTAATTTATTTTAAATAAAAATGTTCAAAAGCATGAATTGCATTATGTAGCAAAGAAGACTTTGTCTTTACCATTACGGGAGATTTTGCTGCAGAAATTACCATACTACTATACAGAAATCTGACAAGGCTGTGTGTACTGTGTAACAGCAGACAGAGCTGGGCCTGTGTCCTCAGGGCCCCTTTCTCAAGACATCTCAAAGGGGGAGCTGCTGCTCAGCATGCCCTCGGGCCAGGACAGCCTCACCACTCTAGAAGTCTCTATAGGGAAAGAGAAAGGAAATAAGCATGTGAGATTTACCTCCATTACCTCATTCCGTCTCACAGGCTACAAAGTAAAGCTCTTACGTAGGGGAGAAATCCAAGGTTCAAAGAGAATAAGCCCTGAGTAGCCAGGAAGAGAGGGAACCTGTGCTCAGACCCAGCTCTGTCTGGAGTTAGTCTGGAGTAGGTTTCTACAAGACCAAGCTGTCAGTTTCTTTCTTTTTTGGTTTCCAACCTACTCTGGGGCAACAGTGGGCACAGAAGATTTGAGACAACAGCACAGCAGCGTATGGGACAGGGCAAACAGTCAGGAGCTGAAGACTCAGGCTCTGGCCTGGCTCAGCCATAGCAAGGATGGCGATGAGAAATAGAACACTCAATCACGCTGAGCCTCATCTGTAAAATGGGCACATGCAGGCATGTGTTTGTGTGTGTGTGCATTTCACAAACATACAAAAGCAAATGACGGTATCATAATTTTCATCCACCTTTTTAAGGACAGTTTCCGGCAGAAAGAAGCCCAGCTTTCTATACTTCAGAGCTTCCCCGAAACCACTTTACTTTTGTAACCCTCTCACTTTCCCCCCTCCGCCTTCCACATTGATCTGACCTGGCTGTCTGTCAAAGGGAAAAGCCTACCGGAAACAGTGCCTTTCCCCGTCTAAGAGCAGGGCCTCTCACGAGACCGAGCCAGAGTTTTGATTGAGCTCTCTCCCGTGCTAAGCTGCTAAGTGCTCACCAAGGGACTTCCAGAGACTTCAAAAAGGAGTTGGCCTCCTGTCTTCACCATTCTTGCTGGATAAGATGTGGGCATTTGGTCCATGTATGCACTTACATTTTGTGTATAAATATGTGTGTTTGTATGTGCGCATGCGTGTGTATGCACATAGAAACAATTTTAATATAGGGTTTTTTTCCTTTCTTAAAAGGTGTATACACATTTTTGGCACCCTCTGTCTATACCTGAAAGGGTGTATCTAACTTGCATTTTGTCCAGTCAAGTTACCTTTTAATTTACCCTGACATTTAAACCTGCAAAAATACACAAATTAGCAATCATAAATATTCTGATGGTCAACCCAGTTCCCCAAGCCAGCAACCTGGGAATTCCTTCTACTTAGCCTTCCACATTCAATTAATTTGCAAGACCTCTGGCTGCTGATTTCCCACGCATATCTCCCCCTGCCCATCCCTCCAGCCTCCTCCCTCCCACTGACACCTGTTCATTGTTTCTCACCTCGGTTATTGGGGCCACACCCTGACCAGCCCATCACTACCCCTACCCACAGTATCAGTCAAAGCACCTACCGTCTCACCTCCACTCTGCAGCCAGAGTGGGCTTCATTAAAGGCCAATCCATGATCCTCCCCTCTTTAAAACTCTCTTAGGGCTCCCCATCACCTTCCAAATACAATCCAGACCCCACAGCATGGCAACTACAGTCATCAGTGAGTCCAGCCGTTTTCACCCCGTCTTTCTCCTCCCCTAAGCACAGTGCCCTTTTGCCAGGCCAAACATTGAGATGGCTCCTTGAACCCCACCCACTCTTGGCATCTCTTTCCACTCTTTGCAAATACTCCAGGGAGCACCTTTCTGTCCCCTCCTTGTCTAACACCACCTGGTAGTTGAGGACATCTCGCCTTCCATGACCCCTCCAGCACACCCTGTACCAACAGGCCTGAAGGTCTGTGCACTCCAGACCACACTGTCCCTCACCTCACACCCACAAGGCACAGCCCGCTGAATGCACAGATGTCCCCTCTCTTGATGACTTCAGAGTTTTTGCTTGGAGATAACCATAAAAGCTGAGAACAGAAAAACCAAAGCCGATGCCTGTCAATGATCATTTGGAAAAGAATGTTCTGTGTCTCTGAAATGATGACCAGAGTCGATGAGAAAACAGGAGGAATCTGTAGAACATTGGTCAACATTGGACTTTTAGGTCATTGGATGAAGTGCTATATAGACCTAAGTTTATTCGAAAGGATGTTTTTCAAACATTGTAAAAGCCGCATGTATATTAAAAACATTTGGGAAAATTCATAAAACATCATCCCTAATCCCGCAACCCAAATGTAACTGCTAATACGTTGGTTTATTTTCTTTCCATTATTTTTTTCTCCAATGAGGCTTAAGGGTTTGGACTTTTTTAGTATCAGTTTGAGATTATTCTGCATGTATCCTTTTGCAAACCGCTCTTTTCCCTTACACCATTAGCATTTTCATGATATTCCTCACACATTATTCAATGACTACATAAAACTTCATTTCGTGGATCTTCCCTAAATTACATCTCATTCCTCTACTGTTAGATATTTAAATGGATTCTACTATTCTTTATCCTGAGTAGTACTGGGATAAAAAAAAAAAATTCAGGAATTCGTTAGGACAGATTCCCAGAAGCGGAATTACTGACTCAAGGAGTAGGAACATTCCTTAGCTCTTGCTAAGTGCCACCTGTTTTCCAATCAGTTGCCCCAATTTGTTCTTTCCCCAGAGGGATGTGAGAATCCCCATTTTGCCACACCTGTTTCCACATGCGATCATTCTTTTAAAATATCTATTCTATGCTGACTGTTGAGAACCCATCTCACACTATTTCTCTTTTCACGTTGGATGAAGACTGAGATCAGCTCTCTTATGTATATGTACTTACAATGTGTATTTCCTTATTTGTGAATTGCAACAAAGATTCTCCTTCATTTTAGGAACACATCTCAGCAGAGAAAGAGCCTGAGCTGGGCACGCAAACTCAATCCCTGTCTCCTTTTGACAGCCATGTGACGGGAGGAGTATGTCTGTGTTCCTGAGTTCTATTCCGTTGTCTGTGAAGTTAGAATCCTGATCCCTTCCTTTGCAAACGTGTTGTGAGAACTCAGAAGGCAGCAACTCTCGCCGGCCTAGCTCAGCAGCTGGTGTGCAGCATATGTGCAATTTCAGTTCCCTTTTTCCTTCTTCTTGCACCTTGCAGTTTCTGTCATTGCCTGGGGTGATCACTCGGGTCCCCAATACTCAGTGACCAGCGGCATCAGCAGCATCACCTGGGAACTTTTTATAAGTGTAGAGTTTCAGGCCCCACCTGGGGCCTATCACATCAGAATCTGCATTTTAACAAGGTCCCCGGAGTAATTCGCATGTAAGTTGAGGTTTGAGGAGCCCGGCTTGGGACTTCAAGATTTGAGGGGGATGTTGTGCTTTCCAGGCACAACAGCCAGCACCAGCCTGAGTGTGATGAGGTAGATTTATGAGCCTGGTGCTCAGGAGCCCTGACATGCCCCTCCACACACAGGAGGGAAGAGACAGGGGATAAACTGATTCACCCATGTCCCGGAAAGACAGCCCCGCAGGACACAGTCCCTGGGAAGTCAGCCGCCAGGCCAGCAGGTCAGCATTGTACTCTGTGTTGAGAAAGAAGTGAAAAGCAGGGACAGATGTAGAGCCGCCAGTGTGGAGCCCCTGACGACGCATCTTGTAGGCATTCTAATTTGCAGCAAGGTGCCCAGAGCTGCTGGCAGAGGCTCGGATGGGCAGCAGGGATGCTTCTGAGCTTGGCGAGCAGGCCCTTTGCTATGTAGGGCCCAGTCGCTGTGCACACTGTGCCTCCTCCGGCTGGACAGGAACTTGTCAGAACACCAGATGAGTGGGCAGGGAGGCAGGCACAGTTTCCAGTCAAGCATCACTTGTCGCGTGAACCCAGCCACACCTGAAAAGAATGACAACAGCACATCCACCTCGATCATAGGAATGTCTTATTCTCTCAACCTCTGAGAAGCTGCGTGGCAGGGGAGGAAGTCAGCACTCCCCGACCTGTAACACCTAGTTAAGCTATCTCGGCAAGCCTTCCAGCAACCTTCTCATAAGTAACCCCATTTTCCTGACAAGCAAACTAAGGCTCAGAGACATTGACAGCTAGGACGTAGCCTGCCAGGGATGAAGGGAGCGAGCTCTCCAGCTCCTAAAAGTGCTTATCACTTACTTGCTGGCAGAGCAGGAAGCTGAAGCTGAAAGTGTCTAAGATCAAGTCCCCAAAGAGGATGGTAACACCCTCTTGAACTAGGGCGAAAGCCTTCAGAAAGCAAGGTCATGGTCTTTCAGTTAAGCCGCACTGTGACTTACTGAGCTTTATTCCCATGCCTGAACTCAGCACTGTTGCAAGGTCCGGTTCAGTGGCCAGAGCTGCTAGAGCTCTAACGGGCCTCCAGAGAGCGCTGTGGTCTGTTTAGCCCACCACTGCCGGGCCCTCATCTTCTCTCCCTATTCCTCAAACTACCAGGGAGGAACCAGCCCGGGGTGCAGGGCAGAGGATGTAGACCCAGCAGGGTGGAGCATCTGATGACGTATCTTGGAGGCATTCTAATTTGTTGTAGGTGGGCCCAGAGCTGCTGGCAGAGGAGCCTCTTACAAGCTCATCTTCAGAGCCTTCAAATTTGCAGACTGCCAAGACTTGCTTCTGATCTTCCCAAGGTTTTTTGTTTGTTTGTTTGTTTTGTTTTTCCACCTTCAGTTCCTAGGACACATCCATGCCCAACCTTTAGCCCCAGCAGCCAGAAAAATCTTCCCAAGTTAATGTGCCTTGGAGCGTCTGCCTGGGGGACAACTAACCCAGCCTGCACAAGCCTCCTCTTGGGGCCTCTGGACCCTGTCTGCCTAAAAGATGAATGCACAGCATCTGCACACAGGACGTTTCGGATGCTCTTTCTGTGGGCTCAGTATTCTACTCGAACTATGTTTGCTCAGCACATAAATATAAAAATGTGAGGGCTGGATCTGAGAAGTTGCAACACCTCCAGCAGCTCAGAGAGAAACAGTCTTCATCCAAGATCACGGAGCAAGTGGCTGGCAGAGCTGAGACAGAACACAAGAGCCTGAGCCCAGGCTGGCCTCTGCCACTCAGCTGTGTCCTGGCCGTCCCTCGGGGGGCAGAGGGTCACTTGTCCTCATTATAAATTGCATTGGTTCAAATAGAAGTCATGTGGCTAAGAGGGGGCAGAGAGTGGGCAGCGGGGACAGAGCCCCTTGCCCAGGTCCCATGTGCTTAGAGAGAACGGAGGACACCAGCAGGTCCACCCTGTTCCTTTCTTGTATGTGACTGACACATTTTTTTAAAATTTCAAATTAGTACGAGCGTACAAATGTTGAGGTTGCATTGTTCTCACTTCCAGGGTAAAGTTCCATTTGTAGACAAGCCCCTCCCCCAGGGGCGTGTTACACACCCTCACAGTGTGCACGTTAGGTGAGATCCCGCCTCACCCCCTCCCTGCTAATGCCCATCATCCTCTCCCCGCTCCCGCCTCCCTCTACCCCTGTACTAGACTATATTTGTGTTTTACTGTTCATTGAACATGGAATTCTTTATATATTGGTTTCTTATTACTATGGAGTACATTGGATATTTCTTTTTCCATTCTTGCAATGCTTTACTAAGAGGAAAGTATTTTGACTCCATCCAGGTAAATGCAAGAGATATAAAGTCTCCATCTTTTTTAATGGCTGCATAGTATTCCGTGGCTTACATATACCACAGTTTGTCGATCCATTCATGGGTTGATGACACACCCCATTTCTTTCTCACATTCACGTCTTGATTCATTTCTCTTCCTCTTGCTTTGGAAAGAGTCCAAGTCACCTATGATACTGTAACAAAGTCCCCAAAATGTAGTGACCTTTTTTCATGTAGTGACTATAATGGGATAGTCACAAGTTTCAGGAATTACAATGGATATCTTTCAGGACTAGTATCTAGTCTACTATAGACAGCAACCAAATGCACCACAAACGTAGTGACTTTAAGCAACAGAAATTTATTCTCTCCCAGTCTGTAAATCTGAAATGAGTCTTGCAGGACTAAAATCAAGGTGTCTGCAGGGCTGTTCCCTTCTAGGGATCCCCAGGGAGAATCCACTCCTTGCCTCTTCCAGCTCTGGGGAGCTGCCAACATGCCTTGGTTTGTGGGCACATCACTCCGTCCTCCGAGTCCATCATCACATTGCCATCCCCTCTTCTGCAGTCAAATCTCCTCCTGCCTCCCTTGTATAAAAACCACTGGGATTACACTGGGCCTACCCAGATACTCCAGGGTAATGTCCCCAGCTCAAGAACTTAATCACATCAGCCAAGTTCCTTTGTCCTATAAGGAAATCGTCACAGGTTTCAGGGATTAGGATGTGGATATCTTTTAGGAATGTTAATCTTGTCTACAATAGACAGTAACCAAATGCAGTTAAAACGGCATGATCCTTAGAGACAAACAGAGATTCACATCCTGGCTGCGTGACTTTGAGCAAGTTTCTCAGCCTTCCTGAGATGACTCTCGTCTATAGAATGGAAGGCACAATTGCTCCCTTTCTGGGTGCTGGCAAGGATCAGACATGATCCATGCCAAGCCCTCAGCGTTATAGCTGGCACTCCGCAGGTGCTTAACAGAGGCAGCCAGGAGCGCCAGGAGGATCCTCAAACTCTTCTTCACTGGGAAGTAGGGTTTGTTGGTCTGGTGCAGCCTCGCTGATTTTAAGGAGTCAGAAAATGCTATCGGGGTACAAGAGCCCATTGTGCAAGCAGATCAGGCCTCTATTATCCTAGAAATTAAGTTAGCATCTAGTCCATTTGGATTAGCTGGTAATGGAAGTGGCAGAGTGCTGATCTATGGTAAGAGAATTCTGACTAAGTGAGTCTGGGGTAATGTAATATTGGTTGGTAATATATGGAAGGAGCTGTCAGCTCTGCCTGTTTCCCTGCTGAGAAACCCCAGCAGGTCAGATCTTTGCTTTGATTTTTTTTCATTTAAGGAGATATTTACTTCTCTTTAGATTTCACTTTTCTGGGGGGAAAAGGAAAAAGGAAAGGGGAGGAGGAGCCAGTCATCTCTGATTTTCTAAAATACAAATCTGAATTTCTAACCACAGCTCTCAATTTCTTGAAGCCTTTGTCTTCATCACCAGCATTACTAACCTGCTGGTGTTTGAGACCTGGGCCCCTGAGCTCACCTTGAAGGTAATGTCCCCCAGTCCTCTGCGTGTGCTGCCTGATACCTGTTGACTGGCTCTTGGGGTCAACAATATCTGTTGAGTGGGCTCTGGGCTCTTGGGGTCGGGGGTCTGAGTGCCCATGTCCGTGGTGTAAATGTTCCTTCCCCACCGCGGCTGACTCCAAGCTATTGACATGTTATCCTCGACACCGAGTCGAGAAGAATGAGCAAATGAGATTTATTTTTCTTCCTCTTGCTCTGGAAAGTGGCTAAGTGTCCAAGCGCTGCTCTAACAAATTACCACAATATAGTCGCTTAAAACAACAGCTGGTCCCATCTTCGGCTCCCTCCTCTGCTGAGGACTCTGTCCGCAGACTGCTTGCTCAATGGATGGAAGGGCTGTGTACGTCTGTGCTGTTGTGCCTGCTGTCACTCAGCCCTGCACTGGTCCCATTCCCCACCAATCAAAATCCGCTTTGTTCCTCAACCTGGACGCCTCAAGTCCTCTATGTGAATTAATCTCCTCTTTCTCTGCCACCCCACAGGGCGTTGTTTACTCCTTTATTCGGCATTCCTTTCATCCTGTCTTGTAGTATGCAGCTAAGCCATCTAATGTCTGTCTTCCTGTCAAAGCTAGACAGCACGCTGGCTTGGGAAAGAGATTGGCCTTGGTTGAATCCCCCTAAGAAGCTGTGCATGACTCAAAGCCCACCAGGTTCTCAACCAGGAAACAAAGGTACAAACCAACACCGTTTTTTTTTGCAGCACCTGGGAGCATATGCACAGAGCACCTAGGCAGGGCAGGTGGCACACTGGCAGTATGACATTGGTTATGAATGGGGAGGCCATCTTTGGGGTGGAGGCTACGGCCAAGTCTCATTCCTCTTCATCTGCCCCCACATCCCCTGGTACGTAGAAGGTTCTTACGTAACTGGCACGTGTTGAAATGAAATGAAATCCCCCAGTAGGTGTGATGCAAGTAGAGATGGGGAGGGAATGGCGCCCTAAAAGGTCTGCAGCTGGCCCAGTCTCACCCGTATGGGATGAGCTCTAACAGTCTCGGAGACTCTAGCTCAGTCTGGCAGCCTGGGGTAGGGGGTGGGGGATAGGAGTGCAGATGGAGGGTTTTCATGGTGGTTTAATCTCGCAGGCATCATAGATAACTCGTAAATGTCAGAAGTGATGCACACAATTTAGAAGGCAGGAAGGAATCTGGAGATATTAAGATACTTACCGGACCACGTGAGGAAGTAGGCTCGGCTCAGAAGCGGCTTATATTTTCATTAGCAGAGGCTGAGTGAACACAAACAGCTTCAAGTCTAATAGCAGCCTCTCATTTTCTTCTGTGGGATTTGAGTTGAGTTGCTTCTTTATACAGCGTGATGCTGCCTGCTGGACCCTCCACCGGTGTCTGGGGGCAGAGGACAGTGGGGCCATGGGGAGAGGGCAGCTCAGAAACTTTCTTGGCTGCAGCCTCATGGATTGGGTCCCCCAAAGTGTGAAGGACCCCACCAATGGGCAGGCACATTTGCTGCACACCCTCCCAAGCAGCGCCTCTCTTCTCTCTTTCGCTTTAGGGTTAAATGTTAGAAATTTCTGGATTCTGCACTCAAAGGCGAGACAGACCAAGTCAAGAGCTGCCGCCTATTTGGGGATAGTTTATGGGGAGCCAGATGGAATAGTTATACCAGAGGCTGGCTCAGACTGGGCAGGGAGGGCAGCAGGTGGGGAGGAAACGGAGGAAGGGGCAGCTGGTATAGACAGGTGATGCGGGAAGCCCAGTCCAAGGACACTAGCTATGTCCATGCACTCATTTACGCATTCACTTACTCATTTATTCATCCTTTCATCCAACAGTTATTTATGGGACATTTAACTTGGGCCAGGCACTGAGGATATAAACAGAAATAGAGCAAATCTAATACCTGAGCTCCTGTAGCTCAAGGCAAGGGTTCTTAAGGGACAACTGGCAGTGCCTGGAGACATCTTTGGTTTTCATACCTGGGGAGAACTACTGTATCTGGTGGGTAGAAGCCAGGGGCTCTGCTACAAAAGCCCTAAAATGCACAGGAAATTCCCCCACCACAAAGAATTACCTGGCTCAAAATGTCCGTAGAGCTGAAACACCATGGTCCAGACGCTTTAGGGGGGGACATCTCTGTCTATGTAGCACGATTTTTTTATAAGGGCAAATTATTCACGTGGCCAACCCATCTAGATGCGTGTCAGTTGGCAAAAGGTAAAATAGAAATAATGCCTAAGTCAAGTTTTAAATATCATGACAACAAAAATAATGGCCTCTGTCTCTAACAGGATAAAAAGACAGGGTGAAATGGTCAGAAGGTCTTGTTCCAGGGGGTGCCGTGTGGGACAGTGGTTAAGAGCAGGGGCTCTGTGGGCTGTGGGGTTTAGGTTCCGACTCTCTGCCTCTAAGTGAGTGATTTAGGGTCATTCTCATAACTGGCCACCAACTCATATGGTTCCTTTAAAGACTCCTAGTTAGTCCAAATAAATACTCACTAGAACATTAAATGGCAGCCAAAGGCACTGCCTGTCACACCACAGAATTCTTCCCCACCCCTGTCAATTGCCGTCTTCTCCCTAGCTTATCATTCATTCATTCATTCCACAAATATTTATTGGGCACCTCCCTTGTGCCAGGCCCTGGACTCAGTGCTGAGGCTGCATCAGTGAACAGCGCCAACCATAAAATAGTCTGCGTTTTAGATGAAGAACAAGTTAATAGTAACAATAAATGGGACAATAAAAATAAGTAAATGTGCCGCAGATACAGATTTTATGATGAAAATACGATTAGAGAATGGGAGAAGGAGTGGTTCCATGGGTCTGTCAGCAAAACCAACTCTAAGGAGGTCACTTTTAAGTTGAAACCCAAAGGAATTAGAAAAAGTGAGCCAGGCAAAGCTCTGGGGGGAAGATCATTCCAGGCAAAGTGCCAGCAAGAGTAAAGGTTCCCCCAAGGGACAGACAAGCTCCCTGTGCTCAGAGAACAGAAGATGGAAGATTGGAGCCCCCAAGTCTGGGATTGGGTAAAGGGTAGCCATGCCTGAGTAAGGAGTAAGAACAGGCATTCCTGGGGGGAAGGGTCTAAGCATCATAGATTATTTACCCAACCTGTAATCACACTCTTGACTCTAACCTTAGCCAGCACAAGATTTATAGCATTTTTCCTCTGATTCTTCACACCTTCACCAGCAAGTAAAATACACTTTCCCAAGCCCACCTCAGTCCCCATGAAACAGACACACCCAGATCCACCATAACCTTGACTTTCCCCAGTCCAGGGCTCAAGGGATGGGATACCTTCTCTCATTTGTCCTTTCATTCACGCACTCACTGTGGAAGTCATCACTAAACCTGGTCTTAGTCTGGCTCCCTTAGAAGCAGACCCTGAATAAAAGACAAATAGTTTCTTTGGGTGACAATACAGACAGGGAAAGTCGGGATGTGTGACAAGGAAGGAAAATGAATCAAAAATAAATACATTGTTAATCAAGTTAGCACCATGGGCAACAAGAACTTCATCCCACTGGGAACTCTGGAAGCCAGGATAGAACTTGCACCTTCAGGGATCCCACCTGAAGGGGGAGGGCCTGGGGATATTTACATACCCCCAAGAGTTTGGTTGCGGACTGCTGCTGGGACCGTTTACTTTCCAGCACTGCTGGCCAAAGAGGGCTCTTGGTGTCAGAGAAAGCCCTTGGAGGAAGAAACGCAGGTGCTGACGTTGCAAATGGGGCCAGCGTGCACTAAAATGGTTAAGTCCAAGGCGATATGGGCAGGACACTGACAGCATCTGCTACCGAGCTGGGTTTTTTTTTGCTCAATGCCATGCTTGGTGCTAAGAATACACAGACGAAGATGGTCAGGTTCTTCTTCTCCAGGAACTGACAATCTGGCCCTGTTTCTTTTCTCATCTATACTACAGGTCTAATAGTAAAAAGTCCCGCCACCCGGGGACGTTTTGAAGATTTAATGACATGACACATAAGAAAACCCTTGTGCAAATGAATTGTGGGTGCAGACTTTAGATGTCATTATCTCCGCACAGCGAGTCACTTTACTTTCTGCAACCCTAGTTGCCTCCATCTGTCAAATGAGAATAAGAATATTTGCTCTGCTTACTTCAGACAGCCATCATATGCTTTAAATGAAACAAAGAGTGTGGGCGCCACAGAGCACCCCTGAAACGTGAACCACCGCTCACCACCTCCATCCATCCTCTCTGTACGAAATGAATCGCTTGGGCGCAGGGAACGATGCTGCTTTATAAGCCCCTCTCCTCAGAGCGGGAGGGTAGCTGGCATTTTACTCACACCCAGTAAAAATCAAAGCCACATCCATTGTCTCTGGGAAGTGGGCAAGCCGGAATTATGAAGCCCAGTTTACAGATGAGCAACCTGAGGCCCAGAGGGAAAGAGAGTCGCCTGCTAGGAAGGAGCACAGCCAGGGACAGGACCCCGATCTCATGGCCCCCAGTCCAGTTCACTTTCGACTGCTACCCCTGGGAATGACTGTTACAGGGGTACTCAAAACCCAAACAAACATGTTGGTGTTTCCCAGGGGCAAACCACCCTGCCAACACTCTGGCAATACTGATCTCCGGAAACTCATCCAGGGGCAGTTTGAAAGCAGCTCATCCAATACGGAGGGTAACCTTGGAATTTCACCCTGGATCCAGCCTGTGTCCCCTGAGATCCTCATTTCCCCCCATCAGAAACACCCACACCCATGGAAGGACGCCCTGCTTTGGATTGGACACACAGCTGAGGGCTTATCAGGGGATGGAAAGGGGAAGACAGCCTCCTCCAAGGAGAGTCACCGGACAGAACCAACAATGACTGAAAGTTCTGTGCTCATAACGCCCGTGAGAAATGTTTTTCAGGACATAACACTGGGCAACCGGTGGACCTTGGTTCAAATCCCGGTGTCTCCATTAGTCAGAAGACTAGCATCTTGGTTTCCTCCACGGAATAGCAGAAACACTGTTCACTGCATTGGATTTTAAACATATTCAAGAGGATTATGGATGCAGCACAGCCAGCAGGGGCCTGGCACGTGCTAGGTACTCAACAAGTGGTGGCCTCTCCTCCCCCTCCCTCCCCCCAATCTCAGAGCTGATCATGCCTGGGTCCAGAGAAGAACACGAGGATTTATGAGGCAATACCAAACAAGCATTTCTGTTTCCTGGGAAGCATGATACTGCTGTTTTGAGAGCAAAAAAATATTAAAATTCAGCCCTCTCCCTGTCATCTCCGTCTGAGTCTCCAGGAGGCCTCCTGTGGCCCTCCTGCATTTTCATGACTCTGATGGGTTTCATTATAGGCCTTAATTCCTGGAAACTCATCTCCCACGCTGACCCTGAGCGTGTTTGATTTGAAACATCAATCACGGTTTAGTGTTGAGCTCTGTGAACTGTGGTTTTGGAATGGGGTGTCAGGGGTCCACATGGCCCAGGGAAGAACCTAATTGTCTCCTGCCGCCATTGCTGTGGGAATATTCTGCCAAGAAACAGCACAGCCTGCAGGGGCCCAGACCTGAGGGTCACCAGAGCTCTGATGGGAAGAAATGATGTCATATTACCGGGATGGAGGTGGCAGGCCCCAACCAGAACCGAATGACTGGCTCCATCCAACAGGAGGCCAGTTGTACAGATCACAAGGCCCAAGGAACTTATGCAAATTCTAGTCAACACTTCCTGAAGCACATTCAGGTTGTTACAGATATTTTACCTACAACACAGAAGTGTTTATTCCCTAGCAAATATGTTTGAAAATACTAAATGATGGTATGTTGCACACTGCCCTTTATTAGTGCTCGTTAGGACCTTTGATAAATACATTTGCTTGTGGCTTTCCAAATTTGCTTACAAAGCTTTATCAATTGTTTTTAAACAGTTTTAAAGAAAACTGTTTATTTTTTCCCAAAGAGTACCCAAAGGGACCAGCGTCCCCCAGAACATATCTTGGGGGTTGCTGGTCCAGGCTGGCAGCATTTCCAAGAAGCACAAGGCAGGAGTTTGCCAATGTGCTGTTCTCAGAATCAGGCGAGGCGAGGACAGCACAGCGCTAGGTTTGAGGATAGAGGATGAGGACCCAGTAGGGAAAGCATTTGGTCTGTGGAGCCAGGCGCCCCTTCCAGCAGAGACTCGAGCTGATATCTGCCAACTGAGGACAGAGAGAAAGCTGCAGAGCCCACAGAGCAAGGACTAGAGGGGAGAGCCCATTGCATGCTAATCAGCTGACAATAGAAAACTCTGTAGCAGTCAGGACACTTTTAGGTACAAGTAAGAAAATGCCCATTAAAGTTATTTAAATAAACAAAAAGACTGGCCAGGCAAAGTGGCTCATGCCTGTAATCCCAGCATATTTGGAGGATGAGGTAGGAGAATCACTTAAGGTCAGGAGTTTGAGACCAGACTGGGCAATATAGCAAGATCCTCATCTCTACAGAAAAATAGAAAATAAAATTTTTTTTATTAACTGGGCATAGTGGCATGTGCCTGTACTCTTAGTTACTTGGAAGGCTGAGGAAAGAGGATCACTTGAGCCCAAGAGTTTGATGCTGCAGTGAGCTGTCACCATGCCACTGTACTCCAGTCTGGACAATACAGACCCTGGCAAAAAAGAAAAAAAAAGACTTTATTAGGTTATATAATGGAATAGTCCAGCCAAGGAGACTGTTCTACCTTCAGGCATGACTCAATCCCACCATCAAAAGCTGTCACCTGGTTAAGATTTGTCTCTCTTTAATTGTCTCTGCCTCATGAGTGTTGGCGAGATTTGGGGCCTTCCTGTCTCTTCACGACGGCTGCTAGAAGTTCCCAGTTCTCCATCCTCCCAGCTTCACATCCAGTGGAAATGAAAGTCCCCTTCTTCAGTAGCGTACACACACCTATACCCGTTTGTGCACAGATGTACACACATGTGTATGCGCGCGCCCACACACACTATAGAATTGAGTTTTGCTGGCCCTAATTGGCCTGACCTGACTCACATGCCCTTGTTTGAGCCACCTTTGCTGGGGGACAAAAGTCACCAGTTGGCCTGGCTTCATTGCAAGGTGCCACCTTTGGAGTCTGGGCAGAGTCTGCTTCATCTGAGGCACGTGGGTAGGGTGGAGGTGGGGCAGGTGAGTCCTCAAGACAGGAATTGGGGCCTAGTGACCAGCAAGGTGAACGGATCCCAGGCAGTAGACTCACAAATGCTCACAAGAGGCTGTCCTCCTGCTTGGCCCCAGGGCAGCAACAAGTGGCCTTCCCATCCTCCCTGGTCAGCAGGAAGGGGCTCCCAGCAGTAAAAGGCTGGCCTTTCATTGCCTGAGCAGTTGGACAAGGGCTGCGCTTGCGGGGACAAGAACATAGTGGCCAGAGCCAGACGGGGAGGGGGCAGGTAGGAACTAATCAGAAAAATGACAGGTTACGTTCTTCTGTAGGATTTTGATATTTGCAAGATAAAAGGCCAGACAATAACTAGATCTAAAAGAAGGACACGGCATTGGAGACAGAAACCATGAGACCAGGTCAAAGCCCACCTCTCAGAGGGGAGGGGACCTAAGCCTCTCTTACCCTGCCACCCCATGAGGTCTGACTTGTAGAAAGTAGACACACGGACTACAAGCCAAATGCCAACCAAATATCAGTTTGATTCAAGGCCAGGTGTGTGCTTAATACCTCCCAAAATGCAGGGTTCTCTGGCCAGAGCCAGATTAGGAAACATGGCTTACCTGAGGCTGAAATAACAGTCTGACAACTCTCATCCCTGGCTTAGAACTTGGACCCTGCCTGGGGTAGTCAAACAGACTGTGAAAACCCCACTCAGCCAAACACTAGCAAGATACCATGCCAGGGCGCTCAGCCTGTGGGCAGGGAGCAGAACAGCGAGTGCCCAGGTCTGTAGTATATATCCACGGCACCAGGCGGGTTCCAGAAAAAGAATAAAGGCAGAGCCTGTCACCCACTCCTGGAGGACACTGCTACTCCCCGGAGTAAAGAGGAGTAGCTGGTAGCGAAGGCTAGCCACCCCCCTCATAAGATCAGCTCCTCTCTCTAAATGGGTGAAATAAAAAAGGGGGCATAGGAGTGGATGGTGCAGCCTTAGAACTTTCCCAAGAGGGCAGAAGGGCTAGAGAAAGTTCCCTGCTTTCCTGTGAGAGTGAGCATCTGAGGAGAGATGGAAAATGTTACTCTGCACCATTCTACAAAGGTCCATTTGCTTCTCATGAGGCTCTAATTAGTTCCCTAGTTGTGCGGGCTGGACCCAAGATGGAACCCAGGACTGGACTGGATCAGAGGGTTGCTACCCAGAATGACTAAAGCAAATATGATCTGAAAAAGTATTTGTGTATACACAGGGACCCATTACTGTGTGTCAGATACGCTGCTAAGCTTTGGGACAAGAAAAACTCACTGGGTGAGGTTCTGGCCATGGGACCACATGCAGTCTAGGGCAGAAGACAGATTTGGATTCTAGCACAGTGGGACAAGCATAAGGAAGGGACTGTGGGCGCTCAGAGAAAGGAGCTCCTGTGTTTCCATGGTGGAGTCAGAAACGATCCCGGAAAGAGCGAACATTCCAGTGTTCCAGCCACAGAAGCAGAGCTGCTTCGGGCAGGTCCTGATCTACTGTTCTCTCCTGTTCCCTGGGCCCTGCCTGAGGAGTTGCTCATGCTCCGTCCTGGCCAGGCCCTGTGGCTTTGGTGCAGAGTGCTCCTCTAAGCCCTCTGGCCTCTGTTTTCTAACAGCCATCTTTCCTAGGTCCTTAGTCAAAAGAACCCCAGGACACAGTCCCCGGTTTAGCACCTGCAGAGCCTCTGAGCTCTCAGAGCAGGCAGCACGTGCCACCCTTTCTTGCCAAAGCTGAGCACCATCTGTGGCTTTCTTCTCTGTGACTTTGGAAAAGTGGTGTGAGCAGGGCACAGAAGGGCAAGGGGCCAGGTTGGTCCTATGCATCCAAGGAGCAGGGCAGGTCCCAGAAGAAGAATGAGACAGAGCCCATCACCCACTCTGAAGGACATTACCATCCCCCAGAGTAAAGAGAGACCGATGAGGGTCATCCCCCTCCCCCAAATCTGGGAGCCTCAAGTGAAAGGATTAAACTAAGTAAAACAAAAAGGAGCCTTTTAGACCCCTGTGTTATTTAGGAAGATAATGATGAAAACTGCAACTATGTCTTAAAGTCACATTTTCCTTCTATAGAAACCCTTAATCTGATTTTAAAGATGTGCCTGCATTAATGAAGGAATGGGACTCTGCGTACACCTGCTTGGCAGTTTGTGCCTGGTCCTAGACCAGCTGGAGTCCTGCTGCTCCCCCTAGTGGGCCCCTGAGGGGAGGCGCTGACCTACTGGCTGCACCTTGCACTCCTAGGCAGGGAAAACAATCCCAGGGAGTGAAGTCCCCTGCTCCACACACACTGCTCCCCATCTCACACTTCAGTTCTTCCTGCTCTCAAATCCCATTCAAAATATCCCCTGGAGAAAAAACGCACCCCTGCTTCTAGCAGCCTAGTGCCAAAGACCATCATTTCCCTCCAAAAATGACCATACAGAACAGACCCACAGTGTCACCTTCAAGAACTGGCCAATGTTCTGTTATTGCTGGTGTGACCAAGGACTGCTTGCCCTCACTGTGGTACCCATCTACATCACCGGTGTTTGTGGCACCTGCCGGCTCCAGAATGCTGGGGGTCTGCTGGGAGTAGCTTCTCCCCTAAAGAAGATTGGAAAAGGACAGTGTGATCCGTGTAATGCCTACTGTGGTCAGGCACTGCTACAGGCACAGAGGACACAGCCCTTAACAAAATAGACCAAAATCCATGCCCTCGCTGCATGGAGGAGACATAAAATTAAGAGGAGAAATAAGTAAACTATATAGTATGATGAACAATAAATGCTAAAAGGAAAATAAACCAGGGGAAGGGAATATGTGTTCGGAACTGAAATTTTAAATAAGGTGCCCAGAGAAGGTCTCCCAAGAAGGTGGCGTTCATGAAAGACCTGGAGGAAATAAGGAAGCTGGCCCTGTGGCTCTGGGGGAGGAACATTCCAGGCAGAGGAAACAGCCAGTGCAAAGGTCCTGTGGTGGGAGACTGACTGGGATATTCCAAGAACAGTGGAGGAGGACTTGGCAGGTGGCAGAGACCATACTGTGGAGGGCCTTATAATCGTGGTAAGGAATTTGCCATTACTAAGACTGTGGCAGGGAGTCATTGGAGGGGGCAGGGCAGAGGAGTGATGCCATTTCACAGGATCACTGGGAAGGAACTGAAGGAGAAAGGACGGAAGCAACCAGGGAGATGACCCTCGTGTGGCTGCGGCAGTATCCAGGTGAGGATGGAGGTGATGAGAAGAGGGCAAACTCGGAGTCTGTCTTGAAGCTAGAGCTGACAGAATCCCAGCCAGAGCAGGTGGATGGGACGTGGGCAGTAACAGGTCAACCCCAGAACTGTTGGTCTGAGCCATGGAAAGATGGTGCTTCCACCTGCTAAGAAGGGAAGGAAGAGCGGGTTAGGGAAGGGCCACCAGGAGCTCAGTTTTGGAGAGGCTCGGTCATCCGAGTGAGATATATAAGTAGGCAGTTGAGTGTGTGCGTGTAGAGGTCAGGGGTGTGGGCCAAGCCCAATTCATTCATGAGTCCTTGGCATATAGATTTTTAAATCTCACTGGACAAGTTTTCCTGGGGGATGAGGGCTGAGTCAACAAAAACATATGTTGCTGACTATGCCAGGCACTGTGACAGCTGCCTGACATACAGATGTGAGACGCAGAAGACAAAGATGAAGGGGAAGAGGAAGCAGCAATGTTAGTGTAATTTGGTCATTGCTAACAGAGGGAGGCTCAGGAGTCAGAGGGAAAGCTAACCCTGGAAACCTTCTAGAAAGGACCCCTGAGCTTACCCTCAGGCAGTGATTTTCAACTCATGTGCCGCGGCACCCTGCTGTGCTGTGAGAGGACCTTAGGTGAGCCTCTAAAACATTTAAAGAGCATTAATAAATAATTTTTAAAAGAAGTCAAAGCACAGTAAGTGTATTCTTTTTATTACTCTTTTTTTTTTGATCAACATAACTTAAGTGTGCCAGAAGTGTGCCAGAATTTCAAGCACGCCGTGAGCTAAAAAAAAAAAAGTTAAAAAATACTGCCCTAAGAGGAAGAGGGGTTATTTATGAACAGATGATGGAAAGGTATCAAGGTAAAGGGATCAGCATGTGCAAAGCCAGGAAGATGGGACAGAGCATGGGGCTGGGACAATGAATGCCTATGGAAGAGCAAAAGGATGTAGTGAGGCTGGAAGGCGAGAGGATCAGGAAGGTAGGGGACAGGTCTCAGATGCATTACTGGGACGAGTGTGGATCACTGAAATACTACACTCATGACAATGTCATGGTCAGCTTCATTTTATTAATGATCAGATTATTAACAGAGACATGTGACGTGTCTCCAGGTTGGAGATGGTGGTCAAGGTACTTGTGTGAAGAATCTTTATGAGAGACAGGAGTCATCTATTTCCGAGCCTGCTACTTTTTTTTTTTTTTTACATATACATGTGTTTATTAGGTTTCCACTTTTTGCCTTCACAGCATTAAAAAGGCTTAAAATTTAATAACAATAACAATGTTTAAGATAAGGACTAGAAACAAAAACCTCGTAAAGAATGAACAATGATAAATACATTCAGAAAAGAAATCAGACAATTACTGCATCAAAATATGAAGCACTATTAATAATAATAATGCAAAGAAAGTAACATTCATATTGTCAAATAAGAGTATGTCTGTTATAGAATGCTTTGACTCTGAGGTTCAGTAGGCATCAGTTAACTTCTTTTTTTTTTTTTTCCCAAACCGAACCTGCTACTTTGTTCTTAGCTTCCTTGAAGCTAGAAATGTGTTTACTCAATGGCAGGGCCACATTTAGGATCAAGGGAAGAGGAAAGACAACTTAAAATGTATTGATGCTGCTACATTGTTTTGTTTCACTCCATTAGCCCCCCAAGTCACAGTGTATGAGAGGTTTGAATGCCTCTGTTTCATGCAGCAGCTAACAAAGGCTCAGAGAGTTTATGTATCAAGTTCAAAGTCACCCAGCCCAGATGTGAGAAGCTAGGATTTGAACCCTGGGGTGTGGGTGCCTTCCCTGATACAGCATTTCCTGGTGAACATTTCCCCATCTGCTAAGATCACACAATTCACAGGGCAAGTGATGATTAAACAAGTTGGCTAAGTGCTTCTCACGCTTGAGACAGTTGTCCTTTCCTTGACATGCTGCAGATAGAATTTAAATATTGTCTTTCAAATCAATGCTCATTTTATTAGGAAGCATTTAGAATGAGCCATTACACCATCAGAGGGGATTTTATTACTGGTCCTTAATAAATGTTAAATGCCTGAGAGGATTATGAGCCCACAGTGTGGGGATGGTCCCACCGGCTCCCTCCTCTACAATCTCGACCATAAAATCAGCTGAGGTATTTGTTAACAGACTTATCGTTTATCCTACTTTTAACTGGAATGATGCCAGAAAAATAAAATAAGCATATCAAAGGAGCTGGAGAAGGCTGTTAAATGATAACAGAGTTTAATAGAAAGAGCAATCCTTCCCATCAGCTTGTTATCGTGAACCAGGTCCCTAAGCGAGATGGTTAATGACACAGCCAAGGTCTGCGGCCTGAATTCAAACTTACTTATTTGCTATCTAGAAGAGGCTTGTGCATTTTAAGCACACATCTTACGCCAGTGGGGGTAGGTAGGCCAAAGAAGCCTTTATTTTCAGTTTGTCTTTAAATGGATGCACGCTTCTCTTTTGCTGGCTTTTTTGCCGTGCAGGCCATGAGTCCTTACCAATGGCGGATCCTTTTCCACCTGGGTTGGAAGCTCCCAGGAAAGGACAGAAGAGTTTCCACCAAGGTGGGGGGCTACCCAGGCTTACCGTGACCACAAGAGGTAACAATATGCCAGGAAGTGCTGTGGTCAGGTGACCTGGATCAGTCACCATATGCTAGGTGGTAAGTCAGGATGACAAAGTAAAGTCATTACAGTGGGGGACCAAGAAGTCTACATGGTATAGGGGGTAGAACCCCAGATCTGGCTGACATAAAACCAACAACAACTAACAATTTACTGAATGTTTACTATGCGCTGGACATAGGGCTGGTTTACATGGGTCAACTCGTTGGCCTGTACAACTCTTTAAGGTTAGTTCTCATTATTTCTAACTTACAGATGATGAAACCTAGTACTAAGAGGTTAAGCAATGTTGCCAGGGTCCAGGCTCCCCACTAACATTTGCGGGCTCATAACAAGAATAGCAGTGGAGGCCCATGTGACACATGTCTAAATATTTGAAAGTTTTGAACCTAGCCAACAAATTGTTAAGTAAAATCTTCTATCATCCTACTTAAAAAATATATACCTTTCTAATGACGCTAAAGCCCAGTTTGAATTCTGAATTCTCACACTCCTGGGCATTCCAGACCAGAACCAGTGGCCCAAGGAGAGGGGTCCCTGGTCCTCAGCTCACCCCACCTTCTTCCTATTCCAGCTCTTTCTTAAAGTGTGAGGGATCTTTTTTATGTACACATGGACACCTAATGTCTAGACAACCACCTAATGTCTAGACAGTCACTGCACATAGCCACTCTGTGGGAATAAGGGGGTGTCTGCACCGAAGAAGGAAAGACCCAAAGGTGAGATCCACCCAGGTCCCAGAAGCCGGTGCAGAGTCACCAGGGAAGAGAGTTCCAGGAACCCAGGCTGTGGTCTGACATGAGAACATGGGCTCCAGGTGGGCACATCCGTGTGGCTTCTGTAGGGAAGAGCACAGATAAAGAATACCAGAGAAACATAAAGTGTGGAGCCCAAAGCAGGGCCCACAGAGTAATTGGCAGAGTTGATATTAGGACCAGGCTGTCTGCCTCCAGAGCCCAAGAGCCAAACCCCAAGTTATGGTATCTTTCAACAAACAAATGTAAAATCTGAGAGGTAGCTATATGTTCCTGGAATCTCACAGTGGCAGAGCCTAGAGAAAGGTAGGCAATTTAAAAATCGTCACATCTAATTCCTGTCTACTGTCATTTTCACTTTCTACCCATTTTATGGATCAGTAAACTGAGGCTCAGAAAGGTTAAAAGTGACTTTCTCAAGTAGTAGATGGACCCAAGACAAAAAGCCCAGCTTCTGTTCCATGCCCATCCTCTGCTCCACTTTGCCTCTCCCCACTCCTTGCATCAGCTTTCTAGCGAGGACTTAGATGTGTGTTTCTGGAGGGGACAGCTTCCTTCACGCGATTTACAGTATGTGTTCTAAAGCTGAGGCAGAGATTCCTACTCCCATCTGTGTGTCATGCCGCCAGGAGCCCTTGGTGGTGTCAGTGCATTCCAATTAGCCTTCTGAATCATATTTGTTGTCTTAAAATATTTATATCCAACCACGTCCCACCTGCCAGAATTGAATTTTAGCCTCTTCCATGGCTATCTCAAGCCCAAAGGAGCACTCTTAGCCCTTGAGTGGTTCATGACCTGAGGCATTGCCACCACCAAGCACAAGAGTGTTTCCTAATCAGACGTAAGCAGACGAATAGTGCCATGACCCAGGCCCTGCACTTGGACTTCATGCTTCTGACAATGGCATGTTGCTTCCACCAAGAGAGGCCATTTGCAATTCTGTTTATACCCTTCAGCTGGTTCCACACTCCTGCTGGGCTCTGGGGAAACACCAGGCCGATAGCTATAGGGATACCTCACAGGCAACTCGGTGTAACTTTTATCCTTCTTGGTGGCCAGAGGAAGCTGCAGCATCTTTTGCTGCAAGTTCCCTTGACATTCTTCTACAAGTGATCAGCACCACTATCATCATCATCATCATCATCATTGTCTCAGGTGCTTTTTTTTTTTTTTGCATTTTTTGGCCGGAGCTGGGTTTGAACCTGCCACCTCCAGCATATGGGGCCAGTGCCCTACTCCTTTGAGCCACAGGTACTGCCCAGTCTCATGTACTTTTAATCCACAGGCAGCACAGTGTGGTGGAAAGGGCCGGGATTTGTAGCGAAGTTCTACCTTTTAAGAGCTATGTGGCCTCAATTCAGTTGTTTCACCTCTCAAGTTCCAGTTTCCCCAGTGGCCAAACAAGGCTGATAAAGGCATTGCAGGAAAGACCCTATGACCTGTGCAGCCTGTGCAGACCTTTCCCTGGTGTCCTCTCTGTGCCAGGAAGTGCAGCTGGCATTTGCCTTTGACCAGTGTTGCTCCTTAACCCCTTCCCTGCATGTAAAGCAGCCAGCGAGACATTGGGCACATAGTCCGCATGTAACCTGTGAGTGAGACAGGCTGTGTGCAAATGCCACGTTTTCACAGAGGAGGAAACTGAGGCTTAGCAGAAAGCAGTCACTTCCCAGATTCACCCAATAGGTAAGCAGGGGTGCCGGGAGGACACATACTCTGACCGCAGAGGGCAGCCATCCTCAAGGTGTAGTGGAGAATCTGAAAACCAGGCCAGAGCTATGTAATCTGACCCAGCTTCCTGGACCTTCCCACCCTCAGTTTCTCTGTCTGCACAATGAAGATGACCATGTGTATTCTCTGACCCAAAGTAGTGTCTTTTAATTATTGCATTATAAGTCTGTGTTCTTCCATAGCCTGCAAACTCCCCAAGAACAGGGCTTATTTCTTAATAAAATAAATACAAATAAATAAATAAAATAAAATAAAAGAATTGATGGCCAGTAGCCATTTACTATACTAGATTTAAAAAACTGAAAAAAGAATCCTCAAAAACTATATCAGCCAGGTATGGTGGATCAAACCTGTAATCCTAGCACTCTGGGAGGCAGAGGCAGGTGGATTGCTTGAGCTCACAAGTTTGAGTGCAGCCTGAGCTTGTCAGTCTCAGAGTTGTTGTGATGATCCGATGAGAATATAGATGTGAAATTGATCACTCAGCTGGTACGATGATGACGATCACATACGAAAAACACACTATCCACAAAGTTCCCTATGTAGAGTTTTTCTCAAATAAGGTATTATGTTTTTCTTTTTAAAGATCTATATGTGAAATACTGACTCGAGGCATTCACCAACTCAGATCTTAATCTGAATTATAGCACTGGAATGCAGGGAACATGCTCACACGTTTATATGTACAACCCTAAGCCTCCAAGTTTTCAGACGAAGATATTAATCTGTTATTCTCAGATTAGGAATCTCTTGCTGCTGGTTAACAACACTGCAGCCCGGGCTACCACTGCCCACCACACCCTGCAAAAGTAAGACCACTGCCAAAGTAGGGACGCGTCTATGTTCTGAGGATAAGATATATGGTGAAATCCTGCTTCTAGGGTATCTCAAAGGTCCCTTCAGGGCCAGCACGGTTTCCCTCGCCAACACGCTGAGCTGCAAAGCTGATGACAATAGGTTGAGTGGGAAGCTTTGGGGAGAGACAAAAAGTTTAATGTTTGCCACTTCTTAAAGAATGATGACAGCACCCAGGCAGAAATATCTGGAGCTCAGCGGGATGTGTGAAGGCTGGACTGAGAGGTAGGAGGTAGGGAGATGGGTGTGGGAACAAGCTAAGTCGGGCTCCAGGCTTGACAAATTATTATTCAGCTGGCTTGCCTAAATAGTGACATATTATTTATTAAAATGGAAAGAAAATTTGAAAAGTGAGATGTCAGCCCCAGCCCCAACCTTCCTGAGCACAGGCAGCCGGCACAAAGCTGCCTCTGCATAGTCTAACAACCCAAAATGACAGCAGCGTGGGGAAGAGAAAGTCATCCCACATATTTAGAATCCTACAGGCTCAGGAGAGAGCACGGCTACAGCACTCAAGATCCACATGACCATGGTCGAGTCCTCTGCCCTCTCCAAAGTCAGTGTTCTCACTGTAAACCCAGGATAGTCATCTTACAGGGTCATTGTCAGGATTTAGGGAGATTATGGATAGGAAAGCATTTGAACATAATTTCATTAGGTTATAACTATTAATGTGAATAATGGGCATGATGGTGACTGGGCTGAAATCGTATAGTTTTTTTCTTTTGGAGTCTCACTCTTTTGACCTGGGTAGAGTGCTGTGACAAGGGCAAGTACCTTGCACACATTATTTGGGGGCTGGGGAAACCAAGGCGTAAACAAGATGCTGGGAAAACACAAGAGAAGAGGGAATGTAGAAGTCAGCAGCGGCCTCTTGTCAAGAAAAGGAGGAGGTTTTCAGTGTGCAGCAAAGGGAAAATAAGATTCTGGATTTACAGCATAGCATAAGCAAAAGTCAGGAGGCCCGGGAAGATCATGGGTAATCAGGCAGGGCTGGCACCTGGGGTGCTTACAGGAGGCAGCGGCAGATCTAGGCTGGTGCCCAGTCACAGTGGGTCTGGATTATTGTCCTCCACCTGCCAAGGTGCTTAAGGACTGGTGCCTCAGGGTGAGCTCCCAGGAAGATGACCCCAAGAAGGGGAATCATGTGAAAGTGATCTGTTAGAAAGTAATCCCTCAGATAGCCAGTAGTGAGTTGGGAACTGGAAAGTGGCATAGCCAACGAAGGCAACCAGCCAACGTCCCAGAGATGGAAACTTCACTCAGTGCCACGGGGACATCCTTGAAATGATACAGACTCGTGGGACTCTTACATGTAATTCCAAACCAGGAGCACCAGCAATCACCTGCGATCTTGACTCTGAATGAGAATCTGTATTATTACAGGATCCCCAGGTCTAGATCATTTTGCACAGATATCCCGGTAAGTGGCCAGGGGCAAATGCAGAGTCTCAATCCCAGCTCAGATGCTGAATTAGAATCTGCTTTAGAACAAGATCCCCAGGTCCAGATTATCACAGAGTCATCCCAATAAGTAGCCAGGGAGCTGCAGCCCTGACACACCCCGCACCTGTCTCTTTGGTTAAATGCTGTTTCCCAGGGGGATGTAAATGCCCAGGTACTTCCAGCTTTCCATGTGCTGGGTGCAGGGGCTGCCCGGCAGAGGACAGGCCTCCAACAGAGGTTGGCTGTTGGGAATGGAAGGGAGTCATCCCAGAAAGGCTGGGAGCCATCAGCAGGAACAGGTTAAAGGCTCTAGAGGAATGTGAGCAAAATGCCCACAGACTCTGACTACCCAGGAAACCGGTTATACGCATAGACTCATTTCCACATTCTTCATTTAGCCCCTGGCCTGTGGGCACAAATCTTTCATGCAGTCAACAGGGGACATGATGGTGAATCTGCAGGGAAGGAAACCTACAGCAAAGAAGTCGCCATTCTCCAGATTCATCCTGGGGAAAGTTTGATCACTTCTTGACACTTATCAGGTGTTAACAAAGGGTTCTCAGTACAAGTAAGTAGGATTTCCCCCTCTTGAAACGAACAGATAAAACACCTTCATAATTAGAACATTAGCACGTAAATGATGCTATTAAAGGACTTTCAAGTGCCTTAGTTCTGTCAAATAAGTTAAACGTTTCCCTGAAACCTAGGGTGAACTACCCAGTTGCTTAACAAGCTCTCTGCCCTCTAGACCACTGGTAGTGAGCAATCCTTGTTGATCAAGGGTCAATTCAGGAAAAACAAAAATACATATGGGCAGAGGAAAATGTGTGTTTTTAAAACTTACCCCATTTATTGTCTAAGATAATGTCAATTAGAAAATTCGGCGCTGCTTTTTTTGCGTGCAAAATATTAATATCTGGACATTTATGAGAAATAGCATCAGAGAGGCAGCTTCTCGATAGTTTTCCTCTTGAAATCGTGAAGCTGGTTAGCATCTGAATTTGCTGTACTATAAAGCAGTCGACTTCTTCCTGACTGTGGTTGAGTTCAGATCAAGATCGGAGTTGGTGAATGCCTCAAGTCGGGGAGCAAGGCACCTGCACCCCTTTGCTCCCTACCCATCTGACAGACCCAGGCAACATGGATAGTCTTTAATAGTGAACATCACACTAATAGCAGAGCAAATCCCATCTTCGTGTCCCTGTGTACATCTCCATCCTTCAGAAATATAGCCAAACACTTTTTTGGAATCCACGTGAAGCTTCCTCCCATAACATGTTTTTATTAAAAAGAAAGGAAGAAGGGAAGGAGGTGAAAATAAAGAAAAGAAAAAGAACTGTCTTTTCACAGCATGATGAACAGCAGCTACTTAGATTGAGATCACACAGCTGAACCCTGGCTTTCATTCCTCAAAGTCCAGGCCCCCATCTTCTACCGAATCGTGGCCTAGGCCTGATTTGATGGAAGATTCAGGAAACGGTAAATAGCACACTGCTGGCCAACAGGATATGAAGAGAAGTTTGCTGGATGATGCTGAGGAGCACTTGCTATCTCACAAGAGAGCTTTGGGAAGTCTGCCTCTCCTTCCTGCGAATGTGAACCAGGGAGTTTCCAGGGCTGGTAATGATTGGCCTCCCTGCATTCACCCGGAGAAACGGGCCTGGAGAAATCAGCGCTGGGAATGACTGGATGGAGAAGGTCCTTGGTCACACTGCCCATTCTACAGGTGGCTCCCCCTCCTCCTTTCCCTTCTTCTTTTAACATTTGTGTGGCTTTACTGAGGCACCAGCACCATAGGATAATATGCACATAGTTAAAGTATTCGATCTGTTGAGTCTTAAATACACACAGCTGTGAACCCATCAATACAAAAAAATCCATCAAAAAAAGATGGAGACTGTACATCTTTTGTATTAACGTGGATAAAGGTGGAACACATTCTTCTTAGTAAAGTATCACAAGAATGGAGAAGCAAGAATCCAATGTACTTGGCCCAGCACCTGTAGCTCAGTGATTAGGGTGCTGGCCACATACCCTGAGGCTGGCGGGTCCAAACCCAGAGGAGGCCTGCTAAACAATGACAACTACAATAAAAAAATAGCTGGGCGTTGTGGCGGGTGCCTGTCGTCCCAGCCTCTTGGGAGGCTGAGGCAAGAGAATCACTTAAGCCCAAGAGTTTGAGGTTGCTGTGAGCTGTGACACCACAGCGCTCTACCAAGGGCAACAGTGAGACTCTGTCTCAAAAAAAAAAAAAAAATCCAATGTACTCAATTCTAATATGAAGCCAGCAGATGATTTGATACATTCCCACATAAGAGAAAAACTCAAATCAATTCAAGGTAGGGGGTAGGGGAACGAGCGAGCAGGGAGAGAGAAGGAGAGAGGAGAATAGGGGATTGTGGTGTATGGCCCACGTCTTAGGAGCAGGACATAATTATAAAAGGGACGTTACCTAACAAATGCAATCAGTGTAACCTGTTTCTTTGTACCCTCAAGGAACCTGAAACAATAAAAAAAATCAATCCCGCCAATGTTTCATCACGTTCCTTCGTAATTCATTCCTCCTTCCATCTTTGTAAATAAGAAACCACTGATCTGGGTTCTGTCGGTATAGATTAGTTTGCATTTTCTAGGAATTTTTTTTTTTTTTTTTTTGAGACAGAGTCTCACTATGTTGCCCTTGGTAGAGTGCTATGGTGTCACAGGTCACAGCAAATTCAAACTCTTGGGTTTCAGCGATTCTTTTGCCTCAGCCTCCCAAGTAGCTGGGACTACAATGCCCGGCTATATTTTTGTTGCAGTTGTCATTTTTGTTTAGCTGGCCTGGGCCAGGTTCGAATCTACCAGCCTCGGTGTATGTGGCTGGCACTGTAACCACTGTGCTACAGGCGCCGAGCCATTTTCTAGAATTTTATACAATTGGAATCATATAGTCTTTCTGGTTTGACTTCTTTAACTGAACATAGTAATTTTAAACTCTTCCATGTTGTAGCATGTATCAATAGTTTATTCCTTTTTATTGCCTAGCAGGATTTCTATTTCATGGGTATACCATAGTTTTTATTTTTAAATCCATTTTAGGCTATTGATGGACATGTGGGTTGTTTCCAGTTTGGGGTTATTACAAATAAAGCTGCAATAACTATGCATTTACAAGACTTTGCAGAGACTTAGGCTTTCTATGATAAATACCTCCAAGTGGAATGGGTAGGTTCTTTGGTAGATGTACATTTACGCAGTTGAAGACATGGACAAACTGTTTTCCAAAGTAACTGTTCTATTTCCATCTCCACCAGCATGTGGGAGAGAGTTCTAGATGTTCTCTGTCTTCACGATCACTTGGGATGGTCAGTCTTTTTAGTTTTAGCCATCAGAGAGAGTGTGTAGTGGAATGATATCTCATTGTATTTTTAATTTGCATTTCCTTAATGATCTTTGATGTTAGCCGTGCATGTCAATTTCTAGACTTTCTGACCCATTGATCTGTGTTTATGCCAAGGCCACCCTGCCTTGATTGCTATGGCTTCATGCTAATTTTATTGGGGAGTGTGACTACTTCAATATTGTTCTTCTTTTCCAAATTTTTTTTGATCTATTCTAGGACCTTTATATTGTCATTTAATCTTTAGAATCAGTTCATCAATTTCTATTTTTTAATAATCCTGCTGGGATTTTAACTAGGCTGTATTTAATTGAAATGAATTAATTTGGTAAGGAAGGATTGGTCTTTTGACACAAGATCAAACCTTCCTGTTGATAGTACGGCATATCTCTGTATTTATGTAGGTCTTTAATTTCTCTTAACTGTGTTTTGTAGTTTTTAGCATATAGACCTTACACATACTTTTGTCAAAATTTATCCCTGTTTTATATTTTTAATAATTATTGTATATGATATTGGTTTCAAATTTTAATTTTTGATCATTTGTTGCTAATATATTGAAACACAATTAATTGATTTTTATGTACTTGATTCCACAACCTTGCTAAACACATTTTGTTAGTTCTGGTAGTTTTTTAATGAATTCCTTAGGATTTTCTGTGTAGATGAGGATTTCACCTGTGAACAACCTGAGTTTCACTATTTCCTTTTCGATGTATATTCCTTTTATTCATTTTTCTTGTCACACTGAACTAGGTAGGACCTTCCCTACAATGGTGAGTGGAAGTGATGAGAGCAGACACCTCGTCCCATCCTTGCCTGGTCCTTGATCTGAGGGGAAAATCACTCATTCTTTCCCCTTAAATGTTATTCATGCCTTCTACGTCCTTACTGATTTTCTGTTACAGATCGTATACATTATAGTGAGAAGAGAGATGGTGTCCCCACCTAGAAGCTTTGTCTGTTTCTCCTTTCAGTTCTTCCCATTTCTACTTCATGTACTTTGAAACTACATAACCTTCATGGATTTTTTAGCTACATAAACATTTATTATTATGATGGTCTTTTGATGAACTGATACTTTATCCTTATGAGATGACCCTCTCTGTCCCTAATAATACACTCGCTCTGAAATCTACTTTGATATTCACCACGCCACTCCAATCTACTGTGGATTAGCGTGAGCATAGTTCATCTTTTTACAGCCTCATACTTTTATCTTTGTCTTTGTGTTTAAAGGACAGCCTACTGTTGGGTCTTCTAATTCAGCCTAACAATCTCTACCTTTAATTCAGACGTTAAGACCACTTTACTTCATGTGATTATTGATGTGGTTAGGTTTTAAAGGCAAAAGATTGAGATGATCTGAAGGGAAACCAGAGTATATGGTCTGGCTGGGTTTAAACCTACTGACTCCTTTGTTTTTCTTTTGCCCCATCTGGTCCTTTTTCCCTTTTCTACTTACTTTCCTGCCTTCCTCTGAATTAATTGAATATTTTTTATGATTCCGTTTGTCTCTTTTGGTGGCTTCTTAGTCCTACCTCATCGCTTTCTGTTTTGGGTGGTTGCTCTAGAGTAGGGACTCTCAACCCTGGCACTGTTGGCATTTGGGGCCGGATAATCCTTTGTTGTGTGTGTGGGGAGCTGTTCTGTGTGTGCATCAAAGGGTGTGTAACAGCATCTCTGACCTCTGCCCACTAGATCCTAATAATATCCCTTCCCATATTGTGACAGATGTCCTCAGGGAGCATACCTAGACCTAGCTCTAAGATTTACAGCATAGATCTTTAACTTACCACACTATATTCAAGCACATGCTACACCCCTTTATGTATAGTAGAAGAAACTTTTAAAAGCATGCTTCCATCTCCCACACTCCATCTTAGTTTTATTTTTGTTATACATTTTAGTTCTATATCTGCTATAAACCCCACAATACCTTATTTTTATTTTTTAAACAGAATCTTCTAAAGGGATTTTTAAAATAAGAATAAATGTTTTTATATTTACTCACATATTCTTTATGCAAATTCAAATTTCCATCTGGTATCAATTTATTTTCTGCTTAAAGGACTTATTTTAACATTTCATGGGATAATTATCTTCTAGTGAGGAATTCTGTCATTACTTGTGTATTTGAAGAAGTCTTTACTTCACTTTTGCTATTGAAATATATTTTTACTAGGTATAGAATTCTAGTTTCAAAGTTATTTTCTTTTGGTACTTTAAAGGTATTGTGTCACTATCTTCTGGTTTTCATTGTTTTTAGAACAACTACTTTCACGTTTATCTTTATTTCTCTGTATATAATGCCTTTTTCTCTGGCTTAAGATTTTCTTTTTATCACTACTTTTCAGTAATTTGATTTTGATATGCTTTGATATTGTTTTCTACATGTTTTTGTGTTTGAAGCTCATTGATTTCTCTGTATCTATGGGTTTACAATTTTTTATCAAATTTTGTAAAATTCTAGCCATTGTTTCTTCAAATATTTTCCTCTCCCCTCCCTTCTTCTCCGACTCTAATTACATAAATACATGTATTAGGTTATTTAATATGGTCCTTCAAGGACAGTCCATTATTTTTATTTTTGTTTTTTTGCTATGTGTTTCATTCTGGATAATTTCTATTCCTGTATCTTCAAGGTCACTGATCTTTTCTTCTGTTATTAATTCTACCCTAGTGTTTTTTTTACCTGAAATATATTTTTCATCTCAAAATACTTATTCCTGGTCTTTTTTATGTGTTCCATGGCTTTCCTTTTCATTGTCACACTCTCCTCTGCCTTCTTGAACAATACTATGTATTTATAATGGCTGTTTTCATGTGCTATTCTGTTAATCTAATTATCTATTTCACTTCAGGGTCTGTTTCTAGTGACTGATATATTTTTGCCCTCATTGTGGGTCATAGTTCTCTGTTTCTCGGCATGCCTCATAATTTTTGATTGTATATCAGGCATTATAAATTTTATGCTGAATTTTATTGTTGAATATAATCATTTTTTCCAGCTCCTTTAAGTATTTGGGTGCCTACTTTTGGAGTGTCTATTCTGGCGCTCTCTGTATACAGCCGTTTCCTTGGGAGTCCTCGTGGGAACGAACTGTTATGAATTCTAGCCCTTTGTCCTTCCTGAATTTGTGTGTGTGTGAGAGAGAGAGAACACCTCACTCTGTGCCCTCAGTAGAGTGGCGTCATAGCTCACAGCAATCTCAAACTCTTGGGCTCAAGTGATGGTCTTACCTCAGCCTCTTAAGTAGCTGAGACTACAGGTGCCCACCACGAAGCCCAGCTATTTTTATTTTTATTTGTTTATGTTTTGAGACAGAGTCTCACTATGTTGCCCTCGGTAGAGTGCCATGGCATCACAGCTCACAGCAACCTCTAACTCTTGGGCTTAAGCAATTCTCTTGTCTCAGCTTCCCAAGCTCATGGGACTACAGGCACTTGCCACAACACCCAGCTATTTTGTTGTTGTTGTTGTTGTTGTTGCAGTTGTCATTGTTTAGCAGTTGCAGGCCAGGCTCGAACCTGCCTGCCTCAGTGCATGTGGCCAGTCCCCCAACCTCTGAACTATGGATGCCAAGCCATATTTTTTATTTTTTTTTATTGTTGGGAATTCATCGAGGGTACAGAGATCCAGGTTATATTAACAGCACTTGTCAAGCAAAGTCCCCCTTATAAATGTGTTCCTCCCCCAACAGGTGTGCCAAACACCATGACCCCCACCCCCTCCCTTCTTCCCTCTCTCCACTCCCCCATTTCCCCACCCCCATCATGTACTAGGTCATCAATTATCCTCATACCAAAATTGAGTACATTGGATTCTTGCTTCTCCATTCTTGTGATGCTTTTCTAAGAAGAATGTGTTCCACCTCCATCCAAGTTAGTATAAAAGATGTATAGTCTCCATCTTTTTTAATGGCTGAACCCAGAGAAGTTGGCTATTTTTAGAGATAGGGTCTCATTCTGGTGCAGACTGGTCTCAAACTCCTAAGCTCAGGCAATCCACCTGCCTCAGCTTCCCAGAATGCTGGGATGACAGACGTGAGTCACCGCGCCCAGCCTGGCCTTTCTGAATTTTCAACTCTGTCATCTCAATTCCAGAAGACTACCCAGCTTTGTCAGGGTTCTCCCTCCCTCCACCACGGCTTAGAAACTCTCTCCCGGCAATCAAAAAGGGAAATCTAGGGTTCTTCTTGTTTCTGTCTTCAGGGAGCGTTGTTTGCACTTCCTATTGTCCAGTGTCTGAAAATGTTCTAGGCTTCTTCTGTAAACTAAGAATTCTTTGCTGTGTGAGCCAGTCTAAGGTGGTTTTTCCTATTATGTGCAGCCAGAAACTTTCTAACTGAAACAGTTACCCAAAAAGATGATGGGGTGCTATTTTTATGGAGAATGTAGTATCTCTCTGAACACTAAACAACACGTCATGAAGGAGACAGTGGAACTAGCAAAACTCAATCAAAAGCTAGAAGACAACATATTGCTTTAGGAAGGAAATATTTTAAAATAGTAGAGTGAATTTGTATAAATACTAGTGGGCAACATAGCAGGTAAGGTATGATCAGTCTAATATCCATTGAGGCATTTGTTTTGTTTTGTTTTGATAAGAGACTCCAGAGAAAGTGTCAGAAGACTAGAACTGAATAAATCTTTGTGGCAAACTTCTTTCTTTTGTTAATTCTGTTAAAGGGGTGATGGGAGTTGATTACTCCTGGGTACTTGGGGGAGGTTTTAACACTTAATGATTTTAATACATTTGCTTATATTAAGCAGGTGCTAAATTTCATGTAAATATGTACTACCTGATGGGGCAATAAGTTCTGGAAGTTTAGTATCCACTGTTTGAAATAGGACTGTCTTTATTGACCTAAATTTACTGGAACAAATCCAGCAAAGCCAGAGTTCTCCATGCCACTACTTACATGGGGCTAACAGGTGTAGTGGTATAACTGAGTGCTTATCGTGGCTAGAGGCCCGGGGCTTAAAGATGTGGGGAGGTGTGTTAAAGGGGTAGCAAAGATGAGAATAGAGGGCTGGCTCTCTGGAGAAGTTCCAGACTTTAGATCAGCGGTTCTCAACCTGAGGGTCCCGATCCCTTTGTAACAATGAAAATACATTAGGGCATTAGGAAGGTTGAGAACCACAGCTTTAGATTAAAAGGGGCCAGAGGGCAACATGGCCCAAGGACAAAAATCAGAACAATCCTGAGTAGTTTCAGGAGTCCCATTTGGGAAGTCTATTGTGAAGGACACAGCAACAGGGGTTTGATGCATTTGGGAGCCAAGCACATGTCATAGAGAGAGTGCCATGCTAAGTGCATAGTGCGGTGGGCTGGGTCCTTCTCTCCCTAAATCTCAGGCAGCAGCAAGTTTAGGAAATTGAGGGCATTGATGACTTTGTCCATTTCAGCATGTCCTGTTGCAGGCAGGGCCTCTCTTGGCTGGAAGTTTCAGATGGAGAGGTTTTATGATAGGTATGCAGGAGGAGAGGTTCTTCAGCGTGAACATCATGGTTGATGAGGTGTGGCGCTTGGAGGCAGGACGCCTTCATTCTGCTTTTATACCTTCTGGGTCACTAGCCGGCCAGGTGGATTTGGGCAAGTTGCTTTAGCTTCCTGAAGCATGAGTTCCTCCTCTCAAAAAACAAAAGGGTCTGGTTGAACAGCTCCCTTGTAATAATAGACTCTTGATCGTAGCACTATTTCATGTGACGGTTGTCACAATAGACATTTCGCAAACAACGCTCAAATCCTCAAAATAGCCCTATGCCATAACATTAGTATTGTCTTAATTTGATGAGGAAACCGAAGCCCAGAGAAATTAAGGATGTGCTCAGATGTCCATGACATGGAGGTGACAGAGCCAGGACTCTATGGTGGGTCTTGACTCCAAAGCCGTCGGCCACTTTCTACCTCTAACCAATCTTATTATGCAAAGTATGCTATAGCATATGTAGTCGGAAGGCTAACCTTGAAATCTCATAAAAGTATAGAAAATAGACCAGGAGAGAGACAGTATATTCCATTTCTGCCCTAAATAGTAGTTGTTTGAGAACCTCTGATGGGAGAGACAATAAATGCATCCTGAGTACAATAAATGCCTTTTAATTTAAGTTCTATTTATCCAGATATTGATATAAAAGCAGATACGGTGTCTGTGGTCTTTTAGTTTAAATAGTTTGAAATAACCTCTTCTACTGAGAACTTTGACAGAGAGTCTGGGTGGATGAAGTGAATCCATTTAAAATCAGTATCCTTTCCTTACAATTAAGGGCTCTCAAATTAAGCATTCCTGTCATGCATCAGCAACTTCTGAGTCTGGCAATTAATTATTGTAATGTTAAAGGTCTTTTATGTTTATGCTACATGCTTGCATTCTGAAGGCTTATTATGAATTGTAATTTTTTCATTAACTCCCTTCATATTCATTATTTGTGCTTTAGTATATCTTAGTTGATAATTTATCTAACATTTGAAAGTAATAAAACTGTTTTTTAATTAAAGTCACTCTATGATTCCAACTCTTTACTAAGGTTAATGAGAACTGTTTCGCAAAAGGGGGGAAAAAAAGGTTAGTTTCTGTAAAACCAGTTGCTTTGAAACTTACTGTAGAGTATAGTGGCAAAGCTTTGGAGTGAGGCAGATGGTCTTCTAATCTTAGCTTTGCTTCTTAATACCAGTGTGGCCCTGAGCATATCAATTTCACCTCTCCAAACCTTATTTTCTTTATCTGTAAACTAGGGAAGATGAGAATAGTGACCTCCTGTTAATAAAAGCTGTGAACTGTTTGAATAAATGAACCTAAAAAAGTAATGAAAATCCACCAGTACACTCATGCATCAAATATGTAACTTTACTCTTCTTTAAGAAAAATCAACAGGAAACTGTCACATTGATAAGGATTTTGCTAGAAACCTGGCCGAATTTGGAAGGGAATGAATTTATTGCTTCTAGAAGGGTAGCCTGTCATTGTATACTTCCCTCCCACCGGGAAGAGCCAAGGGCCTACGACTCCTCCATTTAAATACAATGGCTCAAAAAAGAAAATGACAAGGATCTCAAGGAGATAATTTCAAAATTGCCACGATTTTCTTCCTTGCTGTCTATATTGATATTGTCTCGTCCATTATGATAGAGAGGCTTGTTGAATCTCAAATATGTACCAACACGGGCAGGTAAAAATGAGGTACTACAAGAGAACAGATCAAAATTTTAATCAGCTAATTATATTCTCCCATAATTGAGGCATTGATTTTCTTGACAATAGTTCAGCCCAATTTGGCAACCTCCTGGCAAGGTAGACCTGGAAAAAGTTTCCAATCACAAAACAGTAATAATAACAAGAACAACGAATGGCATTTGGCAGCGCTTGGAGTTCACGCTTTCCACTCCCTATCTCATTTGGTTCTTTATAAGGACCCTGGGAGGTAAGCAGAGGAGTCAGTGGTAATGCCAGCTTTCCAGTTCACAAATCTCAGCATCGTCCTTGATTCTTCTTGCTCACAAAACACACATCCAACCTGCCAGGGAATCCTGTTGGCTTTTACTTCAAAATATACACTGACAAATTCTCCTCCACGCCAGCTTCTTTGCCCCAGGCTGTCATCCTATCATGCCTAGATCATTATAATAACCTGCAAATTGTATCCCTGTTTATGCCTGTGACCCACAACAGTGTGCCCCAGTTGTCACAGTGAGGTCCCTTTTTAAAACAAAGCAGACTCTGTGCTTGAAACCCTCTGTCCTTTTCCCATCACACTTGGATTAAACATCAAAGTCACCCGAAGGTTCTATACACTTTGACTTCTATTACCTTGACCTTGTGAATCTTCCCCACTCGCCCTGCTACAAGCACACTAGATTCTTCGCCCTTCCTCAAATAGTTTGGTGTCGTCTTTTTTCTTTTTTCTATGCTTGTGCCCCTAGCTACATATTGGCTTGATAAATATTTGTTTAATATGGTAATTTTAAAAATATATTCTGGAGCCAGACCACCTAGGTTTGCATTCCACGTTTGTTGCTTACTAGCTATGACCCTGATCAGTCTCCTCACCTGTGAAATGGAGATAACAGAAGTAACTATTTCATAGGTGTGGTGAGTTGAGTTGTGTCCTCCAAGTCTTTTTTTTTTTTTTTTTTTTGCAGTTGTGGCCAGGGCCAGGCTTGAACTTGCCACCCCCAGTATATGGGGTCAGTACTCTACTCCTTGAGCCACAGGTGTCGCCCTGTGTCCTCCAAGTCTTTATCCCTGGAATTTGTGAATATGACCTTATTTGGAAATGGTGCAAATGTAATGTGCAGATATAATAATTGAGTTAAAGACCTCAAGCATGAGATCATCCTCAGTCTTTTAAGGTGAGCCCTAAATTCAATGACTGGTCTCCTTAAGACAAAGGAAAGGAGATAGGAAATGCTGGGGTGACATCCACAGAGGCAGGGTTTAGAGTCCTGCCACAGGCAGAAGCATATCAGGAGGCACCGGAAGTTGGAAGAGGTAAAAACGATTCTCCCTAGGTCCCTGGGAGGGAAGATGGCTCCACCAACACCTTGACTTCAGAGTTGTGGCCTCCAAAACTAAGAGAATCAACTTCCATTGTTTTAAGTCACCAGTTTGTTACTGGAGTTGTTGAAAGGATTTAACAGAGCTCTTCTCCCTACAAAGAGTTTGATTATAAGTAACTGCACAATTTGCTTGAGATGAAACAAAGCACTGAGAGGGCAAATGACTTATCCAAGAGCTCATAGCTGCTAAGTGGTGGATCAGGGATCCCAACTCTGATGTTCTGGCTCCTGTTAGGCTGCCTGGCGTCTTGACTACACATGACACCTAATGCTGGCAATCTCAATTGAGTCTCTCCCAGCTCCTAATCATCTAAGAAGTGGCCAAATGCTTTTCAACCTAGGGCTTTATTTTCCCTCAATCAACCAAACTCACCAAAGATTCTGTAAATTGCTAAGGTAAATGATCCAGTTGTGACACAGAGCATATCCTTGTGGCCCTTTAGTTTTCCACAGTGGCCAGAAGGAACTAAGTGTGGAACTGGACAGATTTTCCTCAAAGACCTCCACCTCCGACTAAACATGTAAGCCTGAAGTGGCATGTCACAGAACTCCAAACACACAGGCTTGAGAACTGGAGGATGCACCCAAATGTCATCTACAGTCACAATTCTGGTCAATAGTACTTAGCTTCAAGAAGCACAGTTTCTAGACATCAGAGGGTCCCCAAATGGATGACAGTTCTCCCACCTGAGTTTCCTTGTAGAATTTTTCCCTGTAAGGCAGCAACCCTCAAATCCTTGGGTGGACTGGTGGTGATTCCTGGCCTTAGGGGTGGGGGCTGGTGGAAGGTAGTGATAATGGTGGTGATAGTGGTGATGGGTGATGATGGTGGTGACAGTGATGGTGGTGGTGATACTGGTGATGGTTTTCATGGTGGGGATGATGGTGATGATGGTAGTGATGATGGTAGTAATGATGGTGATGGTACTGGTGGTGGTGACTGGTGATGGTGCTGCTTGTGGGTATGGTGATGGTAGCAGTGATGGTGGTGGTGATGGTAATGATGATGATGATGATGCTGTTGATGGAGGTGATGATGGCGATGCGGCTGGTCCTGGAGATGATGATGGTGATGCTGCTGGTGATGGAGATGATGATGGTGATGATGTGGTGATGGAGATGATGATGGTGATGATGCTGGTGATAGAGGTAGTGGTAAGAGTAGTAGTAGTGGTGTGGTGATGATGGTGGTGGTGGGATATAGAGTAAGGAAGGACGTTAATCAAGCTATTTCCTCCACCCACCTCACCTGCAAGGGACAGTGGATGTTTATGAATGCAGCACTGGCTTCAGAGCATGCAGAGAACAGAGAGATCCAATCAAGGAGAGGGAAGCAGCAGCAGTACAAGGTACTCCTCCATGCTTTCATCCTAGAGGCACCATCTGATAACTGAAATGACATTCCCTCCCCTACGTGGGAGGCCCAGAATAGTTCTGGCATTAAAACACAGCCAACATTCACCTCCTTTAACTGAATGCATCTGATAAGAGACATGCACCTCATTAGGAGAATGAGCTGCATGCCACAGAACCTTGCTCTTTTGGCAGACAGAGTCTGGTCACTCTCTCCTGGAGAGGTGGGGCTTGGTTTGGGGTTCACTGTCCAGAGATTAAATGTGGAGGACTTAAGGTCAAAAGCTTAGCCTCATCTTGAGAGAGAATATCTCAGACAAGCAGGAAAGCATCTCTAAGGCAAGTTCGGATGTTCAGGCAGTAAGAAGGACAGGAGCTGGCCTAGGGATTGGGTGGCCAAGAGGTTGGAAGGGGACAGGGTTATCCTGGGATGTTCCCAGAGCCTATGGTAAGGTATGATCACAAAGTAGTTAAGTGGTTACGTTTGAAGTCAGCCTGTGCGAATTCAAGCACCAGCTCCACCACTTTCTAGCTCTGTAACTAGCTCTGTGCCTTTGTTTCTTTATCTGCAAAATGAAATCTGATGAGAAGATAAATAAAGTAAACAGAAGCATCCTTGGCCAAGTCCTATTAAGAGCAAGTCAAGATCTTATAGCAAAACTTCCAATAGTTTCTCAATCATTACTTTGCAATTATTTTCATTCCTTGGAGAGCTTGAGGAAAGGCTAAGTTTCTTAAAGTGGAGGTGATTGTCCTGTTTATGTGGGGAGCCATAAGAGGCAATCAAAGAAGCCGAGATGGAATTGCAAGTATATTGAAACTGCAGATAAAACACCTCTGATGGAATCCATAATCAATTCCTACTTTCGTCTACAAACACTCCCTGCCCCTTGTGTCAAAGAGTGCAGGAACAAATGATTACAGACTGGTGTGACCCGTGATGAAAAGTCAGAACAAAAGGGCCATCAGAGCAGAGGAACTAATTGTGCAGCCATTTGAAGTAGAGTGCATGGGGTTCTGCCCAACTTCTGACCTCATCATCTATGAGCTGTGGAACCTTCTAGAAATCTCTGAACTTTGTAGGCTCAGTTTCTTCATCTGTAAAATGTCATTAATACCTACCTATGGGTTTTGGGGAGGGTGTTTTGAAATATATATATTTCAGATATATACATAAATAATATAGCCCAATCTCGGGCACATGGTTGGATGCAACAACAATCTGTTCCCTTGTACTAGAAGGGCCCAGAAAAGGCTTTAGAAAGCAGGTACCATCTAAAGAGGCTCTGAAGGATGAACAAAAGCTTGCCAGGTAGACTGGGATGCATTTCAGGGATCCTTTTGACAATATTGTGATTTTTACCCAACTTTTCATGAACCCATATGTCTGCTGACTGACAATCATTTTATAAAGCCAGACATGTCTATGTGCCTTTTCTGGATCTCTTTTTATTTATTTTTTTTATTCAATGATTATTTTGTGGAATTACAAAACGTCCTCTAACTGCCAGCAATGACTCTGCCAAAAATATCATAGGGGGGTATTACACATGCCAAGAAATTGGAAGGCAGGAGCTAGTTTCCTTCTGTTAAAATGGAGTAAAGTCCTGCAGGTGGGAAAAATAGTGCTGAGCCTGAGAAGAGGGAGTTGAGTTGAAAGTTGCACATGCATTCTCCCTACCCCACCCCCAGTCACAGCTGTGCAAGAAGGCACCTAAGCTGTGCTGGGTTGCCCTGGGCCCCAGGACCCTTCAGTTTCCCAGCAACGAGTGAGTTTCCATTTCTCGTGCACTTGGAATTCTGGAGAGTGTGGGGAAAGAAGGCTCTCTCCTGGGCTAGATTCTATTCTAGGGCACCTTGGGTGTGGCAACCCTGGTGATGGCTCTGGGCACTGTTGCAGGGAGGTAAGTAAGCTGGCCAGCTCCTTCATGTTTGCGTGTGCACACACACAGAGGCTCCCTCCCTGCATGGGGGCTCCCCCACTGGGCTGTCTTCTTCAGGAAGGAGCACTGGAAACTGATCATCCCCCACTGCACAGGTGGGGGGGAGCAGTGGGAATATGACGCCAGCCCACTGCTTACCCAGAACTCAGATGTCACTCCCCATTGAATGCTATCCTCTCTATCTGGGTGCCCTCCCCCACCTTCCTTCCTAGACTTGAGACTCAGTTCAAATGCCACTGCCCCTGTCCACTGGACTGTAAGAGCCAAAGGACAAGATTCCCCGGTCTTATTTGTCATTTTGTCCCTGGTGCTTAGCACTGGTGCCTGATAAATAGTAAGCTCTCAATAAATACTTGTTGGCTAAATAACAAATCTTCGTGAACTCCGTTACCCCTAAAGCAGCAGTTCTCAAACTGCGGGTCGTGACCCCTTTGGGGGCCCAACGACCCTTTCACAGGACTCGCCTAAATATATCCTGCATATCAGATATTTACATTACGATTCATACCAGGAGCAAAATTACAGTTATGAAGTAACGATGAAAATAATTTGATGGTTGGGGGTCACCATAACTGTATTAATGGGTCGCGGCATTAGGCAGGTTGAGAACCACTGTCCTAAAGAGACTCACTTTACTCACAACTTTGCATTTTAGATCACCCAGTTGTTAACATGTCTGTCTCCGTATCTAAACTACAGATTTCTTTTCTGTATGACAGTCATATGTTTACATTTTTTAATTAATGGATACAAATTATATATGTTTATCATGTACAATATGTTGTTTTGAAATATAACACATCATAGAATGGCTGGATTAAGCTAATTAGCATATGCATTACCTTGCACACTTACTTGTGGTGAGAACAACTAAAATCTACTCTCAGCAATTTTCGAAAATAGAGTACATTGCAATTAACTATAAACTGGGAAATCTTAACCTAGAGCTGTGGGTCAGCTTCAGGGGAAGCCAGGAGCCCCCTGAATTATACAGAAAATGTAAGTACATTTGTGAGTGTGTGTGTGCGTGTGTGTGCGGGCGCACACGTATGCATGCTGGGTACATTCTTTTCTGGAGAGAAGGTCCTCAGCTTTGATCAGGCCTCACAGAGGCCATGACCGAGATAAGGCCAGGAGCTAGACTGGACTCCAGAGAGCTAGACCAGTTCCCTACGAGGCCAGAGCACTGACTGGCACAGTGCCTGGTGCACAGTGTGTACTCAAGACAAGTTTGTTGAGTGAGAAAGTGAGAGAGTGATCCTAGGCCCTGGCCTGGGATCACCAGATTCCGGGTACTGGTTCCTTCAGGAACAGCCTCCTCTTGTGCTTGTCTTATTCCAGGATGTCAGCTGATGGGGGGTCAGTTGCCATTCAGCAAGTCAGAGCAAGGTGCAGATCATACACCCCCACTTCCTCCTGCTGATAGGGCCAGAGCACCCACCTCCATCTCACCCCATCCTCCAATCTGACTTACTATATTTAGGGGTCCCCTCCTCCTTAGGATCCTTTTCCCTCTTTCCATTATCAAAGGCCATGTCTACAACCTTCAGTATCACAATTCTCCGTTCTGCTTCCATTGCTCGTAATACTGCTGTCTTTACCCAGGAGCACAGGAGCCCCTCTTTAATATGGGGAATTTGGGGGGCCTGGAGGGCCATCATCTCTATAAAGTACGGCATAAAGTTGCCCTTGATCTTCAATGAATTGGATTCACTGGGCAGGTCAAAGGCCAGTGGGGCACAAGAGGTCCCTCTGCAAGAGTTGGGGGGCCTCCCTTCCCCCATGGGTCAAGCATCCCCTGAAGAGCTTCCTCCACCCTGCATGAGCTGCTCCTTCACTACTGTGGAAGAACTGCAGGGGGAACCAAAATCACTGTGACTAGAAATTCCATTTTACTTACGGATGCACCGGTATCCTGGGATGGACCAAAACCAAACGGTTTGAATTGATTGGATTCAATTGAATTGACTTGATCAGATGGACAGGTGCAGATTTTGCTTCAGATACATCTACTGCCTTCTCTTCCACCTGCCCCTGCTCTGTTAGGGAGAGAGAGCCTGGCTGGTACAGACGCTCACTCTTCCCTTGGTGACCATACCGTGGTGCTCTGGGATGGGACATTCAGACTGAGGGTTCTGGGGGAAAGTGTGAGGTCATAGGAAGGGAGTCTGAGGCTGTGTGTGTGTCCCTGAACCTCAGTTTCCTCACCTGTAAAATGAGAGATAATTCTTCTTCGGTATACTTTCCTAAATTGTCATCAAGATCAAGTGAAATAGTAGGTTTGTTCATTCATATTCAAAAAGTCTTTATTGATTCAGAAGCTGAGGCAAGAGAATTGCTTGTGCCCAAGAATTGGAGGTTGCTATGAGCTATGATGCCATGGCACTCTACTGAGGGTGACAAAGTGAGACTCTGTCTCAAAAAAATAAAAAAAAAAAGTCTTTATTGAGCACCTATCAAATGTCAGGCTCTGGCAGTACAAAGGGAAATGAGATGTACAACAACAATGTTGTCTGGGAGACAGAAAAATGATAGGTTTCAATGCCGTGTGGACAGCCCACAGTGCTATAGGGGAGCCCACAGGATGCCACCTGCCAAGTCTCGGATGACAAAGAGTGGGAGCTCCTCAGAGGAGAAGCAGGGGTCTGAAGGGCATTCTGGGAAGGGGCCCGGGAACGAGAACATGTCATCTTCCTGGACGCGTGGCCTGCTGGGTGTAGGCCAGGAGAGGCAGAGAAGGACAGATGGAGAGAAGGGCAGGGATGCACCAAATTGGGCTTTTCCCAGAAAACAGTGGGGAGGGATATTGAACAAAGGCCTGGCCAATTCAGATTTATATTTTAGAATTGGCTGCAAGGTAAGAATACCCTGGGAAAGCAAGTCTGGGAGCACCAGGACTGGTCAGGAGCCAGCTGGAGCCACCCAGGGAAGAGATGGGAAGGTCTGAGGTGGAGGGGGCAGGCGCAGGGAGGGCAGGCGTGAGCAGGCCCCACAGACACTCAGGAGGCAGCAGCCCTGGGTGCGAGGAACGGACGGGACCGCGAACGCTGCTTCCTTAACGGCAGGTTCATCATTGTAAATATCAGAACCACATTGAGTCCTTTCCATCTCTCACAAGCTCCACCACCCTACACACTCCAGTCGGAGAAAGAACAGGCTTTTTGTTTTATTTGTGAGTTCTTTTTCCTCTATAGTCCTGCAAAGGCAAAACCATTCAATGATGGTAAAGTAGAAAGAAGGGTTTATAAAAAATAAAGTGATAGGGACCCGGAATTGCCTTTGGAAATTGGGGGACACACACTAACCACAAGATTGGCCTTTTGAAAACAGCTACTTGTAAGAAATGTCCATGATGCCCCCTGCAGAGATAAGGAGTAATAAAACATGTGGGGCCAGATCAAACGTGGAGCTGAAAACTGCAAAGAATCGGTGCCAGAGAAAGAGGGTTTGCAAAAGGAAATGTCTAATCAGTGTTAATTTAATAGGCCACTTTAGCAGAGGGAGAAGAAATGTTGATATTATATGTCAGCTATTTCATAATCACCAGAGTACTCAGCTTCATGTAAGCCATCTCATATTCATTAGAAATAAGAGTAATTTTATTCATTGGGAAAAACTTTTCAATTGATAGCATCCTAATTGCTTGGGGTTTTACGTTTTGATCAAGGAAGCTGTATTTTTGGCAGGAGTAAGGGGCAGGTGGCCTCCCCTCAGAGACGTTAGCCGTAATGAGCAAGATGTCGGGGCCAGGACAAGCGCACCCCTGCACACACACACTCACTCAGCCCTCCTGCCCTCTCAGCGCCCTCAGCATAAACAGAGCAAGCCCTGTGGATTTGGCACCACAGACTCTTGGGATCTGTGGCCACTTTGTTTCCCTTTGTCCCACATCAGCCAGGCCATGCTGTCACCTATACACTCAGGGTGCACCCCCGACAGCCTGTCTCTGACTATTCCTCTCTGAAGCAGACAGAGGTGCCCCAATCCTGGCTGCCCCTTGCGCTCTCCAAGTGACCAGATGCCTGAGTCAGCCTCATCATTTCTAACACAGAGTTGGGGGTAGAAAAAAAGGAAAGTAAATGACATTTATGGAACACCCGCCACATACCCACACCTTCCATGAGAACCCTCACGATCTGTCTGTGGGGAAGAGAGTAATGTCCCCTCCAGCCATTGAGAAAACTGTCCCCAAACTTCTGAAGGAGCAGGCTGCAGCCAGGCATAGGAGCAGTCGGGAATCCAGTTCTGGTCCACCTCACTTCAAAATTGTTCAGATCGCAAACCTCCGCATGACCCAGAGACAGCCTGCAGGGCTTGCTGAAGTTCAGGCTCCTGGGCCCCTCCCCCCAGAGCTTCTGATTTAGTAGCACCAGGATGGAGCCTGAGAATTTTCACCTTTAACAAGTTCCCAGGGCACTGTGCATGGAGAACCAATTCTGGTGAGCACTGAGGGTCAGTGCATGGGAGAAGGAGTCACTCTTGCACCTTGCTGAGGAAGTGGGCCCCTCTCTTCCTGGGTGCCTGGCTTCTCTAGCAGGGGCAAAGCAGGTGTCCAGAGGTTCTGTGCTGTGACTGTGTCACACATGTGGGGCTGGGGCTGCACCCTTCGTCTAGGACCTTTGCACTGTAACAACTGCTACCTTTCCCAGCGTGCCCTGTGTGCTGCCCATCTGCTCTGGCACAGCTGGGTCTTCACTTTGGCATAGCCATCTGCTTCCTGTGGGCCTGGAACAGGGAGTTCAGTCGCTCCAAGGCCATTCCATACATGGAAAATAATGCTTTGCTTGCCCACTGCTCTGGAGTCCTGTGTATAAAAGGCAGACTCTAGCCTCACCAGCAGGATTCTAGGACATGGTCGTTGGGGAGTACAGGATACAGTACCCATCCACTAGTATCTGTTGGGAAAGTTCTGTGCTACATGAACTGTACCATCAGGGGACATGATGAAATGGTGAGCAAAAACAGATTCATTTCTCCCTCCCCCCATGCAGTTTAAAATTCGGTGGAAGAGACAGACATTAATCAAAGAATTAAACAAGTGAAAATAAGCGTCGCAGCTCCAACCTATGTGATGAGAGAGAGGGCCACGGTGCTATGACAAGGGGAATTGGCCACTGAGCTGAAATTTGAGGGATGAGAATTTAACCAGGCTGTGGGGGCATGTAAGGACTTTCCAGGCAGAGGGAACAACGTGGTGGAAGGATGTTGACACAGAAGATTGAAAGACAACTCTTGTTGTACAACTGGTTCCATAGAAGCCCCAGTTCATAGGTCCCCACAGGAGGACAAGTGTGGACATTTTGAGTTTGAGGAGCTTCTAAGATTACTAAGACAGGAAATGAAGTAAGCAGTGGGACCCGGGGTCTAAAATTCTGGGAAGAAGTTTGAGCTAGAGATAGAAGTTTGCTAGTAACCAAATCTTTGGGTTTTGATGAGATTTCCTAGGTAAAAGAAAATATTAATATTAGAGCCAGAGGCAAAGTAAGATTGAGAACTTGGGTCTTGTGGGTGATGCTAAGGTTCTGAGAACTTGGGTCTTTTGATTCCTGGGGCCCTTCTGTCCCTTTGGTGCACAGAAGTAATGTATCAAATCACCAGTGTTCATTGAGGGATTTGATGTTTTCCTGAGCCTGTAGACATCGGCCTCTGAGCAGCCAATTCCAGTGTTCATGAAATTCACCTTGGTTGAGTCACACATCTGAACACCTGTAGAGGGGAAGAGGGCATACCTAGGCCAATTGAGCAGAGCTCCATATGTTGGGTTCAGCAAGAACAACTTCCAGGCAACGTGGAATGTGTTGCTTTAGCAAGTGGAAAATAGCACTTCCCCAGCACAAGTGGCGTGAACATTTGATGTGAATGTGGTAGAGAGGTGTCTGATGATGGTTTGGGCAATCTGGTCTCTAGTCTTTTATGACCTATAAGATCCCCGCAGTCCTTACTGAAAAGAAATTCTCATGTTCTGTCCTGCTGGGTTTCCAATCCTGCCTGCCTTTCCTTTTGTTTGCTAAGTACGGGGAGTCTCTTGGTGTTCATGTGAAAGAGCCACAAATATTTGGACAAAGTCTCAGTGAAGCCCATGTGAAGGGGAAGGGCAGTGCTACAAAAATAAGGCCCTAAGTAATTAAGGTGCCCCCCCACTTTGAGAGCTCTCCTAAAGGACCTTCAGTTGGTAGACATTTTTTTTCCTCCTTGTGCTTTTAACTTTGTCTGACATCACACTCCTCCACCTCCTAGTTAAACAGTTAATGACCTGTTTGAAAATGACAATGGGAAGCCATTTCTTATATGAAGGGAATTTAGAGGTGAATCTTTCTGTCACATAAGTAATCATCAGTGGGTTTCTTAAATCTCGACTTCCAAGTGTTGAGTCTTTCCGAATCAAAATCCTGCCACTTGGATCATGAGTCTCCTCCAAATACATTTAGTTTACCCTGCCAGGCATTTCTGTGAAAATAAATTTCAGGTGAGTTAAATGTAAGGCAAAATATACCAAAAGAATGGCTTGGCTACACTTGGTTTCCTTGGAAGGACTCCCACGTTCCCACGTAATGACTGTGCATGTTCCCAACACTGCTGGGAGCACAGTCCTCACTGCTGGTTCCATGTCATTAGCTTCCAGAAAGCTCTCTCTCCTCTGCTGCTTTGCTAGTAAGGACATGATTGGGTCTGAAGTGAACTGACTCATCTGGAGGGGTCCTCAGCATTTTGTTGTACAAAAGGTCACCAAGAGGCTGCAAAGAACGTTATTCCTAAAGATGGTATTACAGTAGAATCTGGAGGAGAATTGTAACTATCAGAAGTAGCAGCGAGGGCTGGGAATGTGGACCCCAGAAGGGTGGTGAGAGGCACCCATCAAACATCTGCCCCAGAGCTCGGTCTTCTGCATGTGGAGAGAAGTACCTAAGATTCGGCAGTTTTACTGACTCTGAAGCTTTGTGGGGTCATCTCCAGTGTGTCCAGGACCACAAGAGACACCAGGGGTCTCTGGTGTACCTCTGGGTAGCATTTTGGAAAGAGGAGAGATTCGAACATGGACGGACATGGATTGAAAGCCAAGCTTCCCCCTTTGCTACCTGTGTTATTCTGAGTACAACCTCTCTGAGTTTCCATGTGCTCATTCATAATTGTAGTCACTGTTAGTAAAGCACAGAGCTTAGTGATTTTCAAGCTTCATCTATGTGAATTTTCACTGCGGATCTCTGGATGAGGTCACACGCCTTCCCCCATTTCATTGCTTCAAACAATCCCTGTCTCAGCACCAGGAACACCAGGGAGAGGCCTTGGGAGGAAGACTTGTCTCTGAGCACCGCAGGAGCAATGGAAGACATCATCTTTACCCTTGGCCAAGACCAGGTGAGGTGCCCTCCTCTGTACTCCCCTCACTCACCTCTCTCCTTACAGATTGTCTGTTGACATAGCTGTGTCTTCCACCCCTCAACCAGCTAAGCAGCACATCATTTGAGGGCAGAGACTCCGTCTTATCTGTGAATACTCAGGGACCTTATGCAGTACCTGGCATGTTTCAGGCACTCAGTGAAGAAAGTTAAATAGATGAATGAATAAAGTAAGGAATCACTGCATTCAGCTAGCAACGTCTACGTCCCGTCTTGTCTCTAAGGTTCTAGTCACAGTTCAGATTCTCTGTGACTCCAGACAAGTCATTGCCCACCTCTGGGCCTCAGTTTCTTCTATAAAATGAGAGCATTAGATCAGATGATGTCTAAGGGTTCTCTGAGCTTGGCAGTTTTAAACTATCTGCAGTTGCTGATAAACCCAGAGCAGGCCAAGAGCCTCTAGATTTCTAGACATCTCATTCCTTCAGCAGAAGGCAGCACAGGCTTAACACAGGGTGAATGACCTGGCCATTCAGTAGGAATGCCACAGTGCAGACCACCTGACACTCACTTAGTGCCTGTAGTGTTCACATTCCTGTTTGGCATTGTAAAAGATTCAAAGGCAACTGAGCTTCTTCATGATGGATAAGACCTGTCCACAAGTGTTCATGACGCAGGGTCTGCCGTGGGGAGTATCTCATAGGAGGGTTAAGCCATCATGTTCTGCGGATTCACAGTGGAAAAACAATTATAACATCTGGTCCCTCAGCCCATTTTCTGCTACTCTAACAAAATACCACAGACTGAGTAATTTATAAAGAACTGAAGTTTATTTAGTTAATGGTTCTGGAGGCTGGAAAGTCCTAGAGCATGGCGCCAACATCTGGTGAGGGTCATCCCATGGGAAATGGGTGGAAGGTGGAAGTGAGCCTGTGAGCAGAGATAAGAACTAATCCACTCCCATGACAATAGCGTTATTTCTTTCATGAGAGCAGAACCCTCAGAGCATAATCACCTTTTAAAGGCTTCATCGCTTAATACCAGCAATTAAATTTCAACATGAGTTTTGAAGGGGACACTTAAACCGTAGTATTTTACTCCTGGACCCACAAAGCCCATGTCCTTCTCAAACAAGAAAATACATTTATTTCATTCCCAAAGCTCCCAGAAGTCTTAACTCATTCCATTGCCAACACAAAAGTCCAAAGTCAAGAGCCTCTAAATCAGATATGAGTGAGACTCAAAGAACAATTTATCTTGAAGCAAATCCTCCCAGGTGTGAGCCCATGAAATTTAAACAAGCTATCCACTTGCAAAATACAATGTTGGGACAGACATAAGATAGATATTCCCTTTCCAGAAGGGAGAAGTAAGCAAGAAGAAGGGGTAACTGGCCCCTAAAAAATCCAAAACCCAACAGAGAAACAATGTTAAGTCTTAAAGATGGAGAATAATCTTTGAGTCCATGCCCTGATTCCTGGATGCACTGGAGCAAGAGTTGGGCCTCTAGGCCTCAGGCAGCCCTGCCCCCAGTGGCTTTGCTGGGCTCAACCCACATTTCACCTTTCTCAGGTTGGAGTTGTTGAGTTGCGCCATGGCATGAAGCTTCCCCAGTTGGAATTGCATGCTAGGGGCCCTACAGTTCTGTGGTCTTAGGGGTGGCCCCATTGCCAGGGCTTCACTGGGCATTGCTCTGATAGGGACTCTCTGCAGTGGCTTTTCCCTTGTGGAAGTTTCCTACCTAGGTTTCTGGAAAGTTCATGGCATTTTTTGAAACCCGGGCGGAGGAAACCATGCCTCTACAGCTCTTGCATTCTACATGCCTATAGAATTAACAACACATGGATGTTGCCAAGGCTTCCTGTTTCTACCCTCCAGGTCAAGCCACACCTGGGCCTGCTTGAGTTACAGTTGGGGAAGCCAAGAAGCACTATGCTGGAATATAGAGAACAGAGTCCCAAGGAAGCCATGGGCCACAAGGCCATGGAGGGTACCCCTAACCTGCACCCCAAAACCTGTCTCTCTCCAGCTCTGGGCCTGGGAAGAGAAGGGCATCCTCAAAGATCTCCAAAATGCCTTCAGGGTCTTTTCCCCATTGTCATGATGGACGGCACCTCACTTCCTTCTGTTCATATTAATGTTTTTTAGCAAAATATTGACATGAACACGTCCTGGGTTTGCTCTCCTAAATGTCCCTTTTTTTCTTTAGATAGTCAGGATGAGACTTTTTTAACTCTTCCTGCTGTTTTCCTTTGAATTGTAAATTCTGTCTTTAAGTTATTTCTTCTTGCATCTCACTGTATGTGGTTAAAAGTAGCCATATAGAAAGCTTTGCTGCTTAGTTATTTCCTCCACCAGATAGCCTAGTTCATTGCTCTTCAGTTCTGCATTCTATAAATTCCCAGGACATGAACAATTCCACCAAGTCATTTGCAACTGCATAAAAAGGATGGACTTGATTGCAGTTTCCATTCTTGTTCCTCATTTCTGTCTGACAAACTTACCAAAATGGCCTTTACCATCCATATTTCTATTTACAATCGGGTCATGACCATTTACGTTGTCTCTAGGAAGTTCCAGACTTTCCCTACAGCTCTCCTCTTCTTCTGACCCCTCCCCAGAAATGCCCTTCATGCTCCTCTGTTTGTGCCAAAACAGGCTTTTTCCAGACCACTCCTCCAAGTTATTTCAGCCTCTACCCACCTCTCAGTTCCAAAGCTGCTTTCACATTTTCAGGTGTTTGTTATAGCAACAATGCCACTCTTAGGCACCAACTTTCTATTTTAGACTGATTTCTGCTGTTAAACCAGAATACCACAAATTGGGTAGTTTATAAAGAACTGACGTTTATTTGGCTCGTGCTTCTATGAGCAGGGATGTCCAGAAACATGACACTGGCAGGGTCATTCCACAGCAGAAGATAGAAGGCAAAAGTGAGCATGAGACAGAAAGAAAGTGAGCCAAACTTCATCCTTTTATATGGAGCCCACTCCCTTGATCACTAACCCACTCTTTCAGTAATGGCATCGATCCATTCATAAGGGCAGAGCCCTCATTATGTAATTAACTCCCAAGGGACCCACCTACTAACACTGTTACAATAGCAATTAAATTTCTTTTTTTTTTTTTTTTTTTGAGACAGAGCCTCAAGCTATCACCCTGGATAGAATGCTGTGGCATCACAGCTCACAGCAACCTCCAATTCCTGGGCTAAAGCGAGTCTCCTGCCTCCGCCTCCCAAGTAGCTGGGACTACAGGCGCCTGCCACAACACCCGGCCATTTTTTGGTTGCAGCCGTCATTGTTGTTTGGCGGGCCGGGGCTGGATTCGAACCCGCCAGCTCAGGGTGTACGTGGCTGGCGCCTTAGCCCATTGAGCCACAGATGCCGAGCCAATAGCAATTAAATTTCAACGTGACTTTTGGAGGGGACATTCAAACCATAGCATCTGGTAGAAACGGGAGGGGTGCCTTCCTGTAGGAAATGGTATTTGAAGGACCCCGAGAGATGAGTTAGACTTGAGCAACTGGGGACTGAGGAAGGCATGTCAGGCAGAGGTCGTGGGGTAGGCAAATGGGCCACAGAGTCTATAATTGGGAAATAGCAGATGATTTACTTTTGCTGAACCAAGCTCATAGGGTCGGCCAAGGATATCATTGGGTTAAGACCTTGAATGTCAAATGAGGAGTTTGCATTTAGTACAGTAGACAGTGGGGAGCCATTGAGGGTTTTTAAATTAAACAATAATGGCAGAACCACCTTGAGTAAATTCCTTTAGCATCATAAGTAGAATTGCTTGCAGATAAGAGACACAAAAACTGGAGATGGGAAATGGGAGGAGGTGATTTGGAGGTTGTGGCCATGGTACAGGTGAGAAATGACACAGAACTCTCAGCTAGGGTGGTGGTGGCAACGCTAAGAAGCTAGATACAGAAGTAGACACCACTGTGGGGGTAGAACCCCTGTGAGGTCAGGAGAGGAGTCCCTGACTCACCACTGGCTGGCTCACCACTTGGCAGGGTGGTGGCATCAAGAGAAGTGGAAGGTAAAGGGGTTGCTGGTTGAGAAAATGAGAGGCTATTGAGAGAGGAGGGGCAGATGGCAAATGTGGTTTGAGAAATGTTGAAAGACATGAGCTAGGATGGTGCTTCTTCCTGAAAATATGGGAGTTGTTTCATGTTTACATGGATGGAGCTGGAACAGATTCTTCTTAGCAAAGTTATCTCAAGAATGGAAGAAAAAGTATTCAATGTACTCAGCCCTATTATGAAACTATTATAGCCCAAGAATATGGGGAAAGGGGATAGGGAATGGAGGGGAAGGGGGAAGATGGGCGGAGGGAGGGTAATTGGTGGGACCATACCTACGGTGCATCTTAAAAGGGTTCATGTGAAATTTACTAAATATAGAATATAAATGTCTTAATACAATAACTAAGAAAATGCCATGAAGGCTATGTTAACCAGCTAGATGAAAATATTTCCAACTGTATATAAAACCAGCACATTGTACTCCACGATTGCGTTAATGTACACAGCTACGATTTAATAAAAAAATAAATAAAATGGGAGTTGGATCACATGATCAGTCAGTACGCAACTACTGTGTGAGGTGTTTTATATTCATTGGCTCATTTAATATTCACAACCTCTCTATAAAATAGGTATTGCTGTCTCTCTCAGCCATGAGATACTGTGATTCTGTGATTTCAGTCTGTTGCCAAATGCTGCTCTTTTCTTTGGAACGAGTCAAAATCCTGCCTCTTTTTTCAGCCCCTCACTGGAAACAAACAAATCACTGTCATTTCTCAAGCTTTAGCTGAATTTGACGTTCTCTGATGAGTTGTCAAGATGCATTCTGCAAAGCCAGTCTTTATGCAATGCCAGTCTGTTCCCCCAGGGCACGGGAGCAGAATCCTGTAAGCTCTGGCTCCAGGCTCCGCCAGCGTCTCAGTTCTCACTGTCTCTCCCTGCAGCCATCTCCTTCCGGTCACCTACAAGGATGAGACCAGGAGGAGTGGGCTTTATCTGAGGCCCTAGGGAAGCAGGTCCTATCTTCACACAGGGGACATGGCGCACAAGGCATGCCATTGGCACTTGCAGTTGGGAAGGTGAAACAAGGTTAAAGGACCCCAGAAACAACATGGGGTTTATTTTCTCAGAAAAAGGAAACTCCTTGCTCTCTGGACATCCCCACAGCTCTTGGTCCCACCTGTCATTTGGAATTTGACTTTTAACTTTATGTTCATCATCTACTTTCATAAACAATTTCCCCCTCTGGACTCTAAGCTATTTGAGAGTGGAAAAGAGAATGAAAGAAGTAACATTCATGAGCACCTATGACGGGCCAAGCGATATATCGGTAACTTTATAACCACTAATTTATCTCTTTAATCCTCACAACAACCAGGTGAAGAAGGGATTATCATCCTCATTTTGTTCTAGAGGAAGAAATCAAAGATTAGACCAATTGGGTAAATTCTGGAAGGTGCTTCGACAAGTGTCTGGCACAAGTACTCTATAAATTATAGCACCAATGACTATTATTGACTATCCTGTCCAAGTTCTCCTACCCTGGAATTGAGTCCAGTTCAGACCAAGTTCAGTGTCCGTTCATGCCTAATCTCTCTGGGTAGTACCGTGTCCACTACAGTAATAAAGGAGGTACTCCCCAAGTTGTGGGGTAAGTCCTTTATCCTTTCCTTGGAATCTTTGGCCCTACTATCCCCCACACAATGTTTGGAATATCTTCCAATAAATAATTATTGAGCAAGTGATGGAATGAATGAATGAGTAAAAGTCTACTTTAAAACTAGTCTAGAGGGAACACCTTCAGGAAATCCTTACATGAAAATGAAATTCTCCATTACCTTTTACTGTCCTTGTTCCTCTCCTCAAAGTGGCTAGGGATCTTATCAGAGGAACGAAATAGAGATGCCTTTGTCGCTCTCACTGGAACTGAGCTCTTAAGTGGATGAGAAGGAGCTTGGTCAAAGTGATACCAGGAGTCCAGGAATCAAGAAAGAAGGCCTTTTTTGGCTGATTCATGAGCTAAACCTATTTAGAGAGTCATCAGATCTCCCATCCCTCCCAACCAGCCTTTGAAATACTTACAACCTCTGTGTTCACAAATACATGTACACACAGCCACTCACTTTAGAAGACAGCCCAACACTGAAAAAACCTGATCCAAGACTGAGCCATTCTGTGACATTTCAGGCATTAGTTTTCTCTTATGAGTGTTGCATCAATTAGACTAAACCAAGCCTGACCACCAGGTCCAATACTCTGCAAACCTCGACACAGTGATGCCTTTAGCCTCTACCCTCTTCTTTCCAGATGCCAGAGCCTACAAGGGCCCAGCTCTGGGACCAGAGATGAGCAGGGTTGGTAGACAAACCACAGAGGAGTTTGCAGGGAGTGCCCACTGGGAAATGTTGGTCCAGAATAGGCTCACGTAGGATCCCAGGGCTGAGAGGGGCCTCTGAGCCAGCTGCCGTGTCCTCTGCCAACCTAGTCCCTGTTGTCCTTACATCTCAATGAGCTGAAGAAGGTAGAAATAGCAGGGAAGCTTAAATGCACATGGTAATCTGAGAAGAAGGGGGATGTGGACTGAGGGCAGGGTGGAGGGAGAGCATGCTACAGAGATAGTGGGGACCTGGTGTCATGGTGGTGATTAGCAATGTGTCAGGGAGAAGGAATGACCCAGTGGCCTGCTCCCAGTGGCCATCCCTCCTAACAGGGATGCTGGGGAAGCTCAGACAAGGCGAGAGTCCCTCTGAAGTCCTTGCCTCAGAAGATCACCCATGGGCAGTTCCAGGGCAGTTCCTGACTCCAAGGGCAGCTTGTTATTCTAAAGGGCTCAAGGGCAGGACACAGCTGCCCCAAAGTGCCCAAACCTTGAGCAAACCCTGCACCAGTCAGGAGGTTTGTGCTGGTATGTGTGAGAGAGACCGTCTGCAGTCTGTGTGTGTGACTGTGTGTGTATAATCGGGGTGTGCAAGGGGACAGCTGTTTCCAGAGAGCCTCCAATGCCACCGCCATTCCTGCCTGAGACTTGGGCTATAAGGAATTGGGTCAGCGGCTGAAGGAGGCTCTGCCACATCCAATTCCCCCACCAGCAGTAACTCCCTCGGGAAAGGCCTCAGGGAGCATTAATGTTTGAATCACAGGGATGAACAACCCCAGCCAGAGCCCAGGAAAACAGCGATTCATCAGAATCCCAGAAAGAGTCACGGGTTGCCTAAATATAGAAACTGTCATCCTGCCCAAAGCAAGGTGAGCTCTGTGTCAGCTGTCAGTGCAGAGCACAGGGAGGGCCAGGAAGAGCAGAGAGGCGATCTGGTGACCAGACACACCTGCAGGGCTTGGGCAGGCCCTGGGCCAGGCCACAGGCTGCTCAGAAAGGCCGGCCCGGCCTGGATTTGGAGCCAAAGTCAGGAGAGAATGAGCCGCAGCAGGGTGTGTCAGCGTGTTCTGTATCGCAGGACACACGCACCTTGGATCCCAGTGACGGGACCCCAAGCAAGACACTGGGCCTCTCACAGCCCTCACCTGGGAAGCGAGGTCAGCACAGTGGCTAACCCTGCGGGGCTCAGGAATCCTCCAGCCCTGCCTGGTGCTTTGCCCCTAAATGTTTGTACGGGCTGCTCCTTCCCCACCTTCGCCCCTTTATTCGGATGCCCCTTCTCAGTGAGACCTTCCTGACCGCGCGGCTAACACTGCACCTGGCCCTGGCGTTCCCCGGCCCCTGGTCCTATGGTAGCACTTACCAGTGTCTGGTGTATTCTGTACGACCCGGGACTTGTTTCTTCATCACCTGTCTGTCTTACTGGGATGTGAGGTCCACGCACTCGTGTCTGTTTTGTTCCACTCTGTGTCTCCCATGCCTAGAGGAGTTTCCAGGATCCAGCAGGCATTCAGTAGATGCTCAGCAAATGAATGAACGAGCGAATGAGTTGGTGCGTGGAGATCACTCAGCACCTTATTCCCAGCATGCGGGAGTGCTAAGTGAAGGTTAGGTGAGATTCCCCTTCTCATCAGTGGTGGCAGGTGTAGGCAGATAACAACTGGTAAGGGGCTGGCCTTGGAGAATGAAGCAGAGGCAGCATGGGAGGGGCTTGGGGTGCAGGTGGGTGGGGACACACCAGGACCCTTTAGAGGCAGGGTGGAGAGTCAGTTTGAAGTCAGCCAGACCATCCCTTGGAGGGAAGTTCAGAGGCAGGATGCGGGCTTCTGGGGAGCTCTGCATACTTCTCTCTGCCAAGAAGGATTTGCCACTGTTTCTCTGCTGTGTTAACTGCCCTTTTTCTGCTCAGGGGAGCCCTCTCTGACACCCAGATGCCACCTCTGTGATCCGCAGCCTCCGAGCTTCCCCTGCCAGTGGTCTAGCCGGCGGCTCCCGCTGTGGTCTCACACTGCCCAGCCCCACTCCCACCCCCGTGGATAGAGCATCTTAGGAGCAGGACCATGTGGGGCTTGCCTCCTTGTCCCCAGGGCTGAGCCCAAGACCAGACCCATCGTAAACTGTGTCGGAGTTCAGTGCAGGAAAGAGAAAGAGTCATGGGGTGGTGCCTGTGGCTCAAAGGAGCAGGGCGCTGGCCCCATATGCCGGAGGTGGCGGGTTCAAACCCAGCCCTGCCAAAAACTGCAAAAAAAAACGAGAGAGAGGAAACAGTCATGTCATAAAAGGGCTTCACAAAAGGAAATCGAGTGCTTTCAAAATGACTGGAAAAAATGAAGGACCAGGCTCCAGATGACCCTCAGAATAACCCACAGAAGGTGCCCACCAGGGGAGCTGCTACCCAGAAGGCAGGGAAACAAGAGGCTACTGCCCCCACCTCCATGCCATTGCAAAATAGCAATTCGTTTGTGACATGCTTTCCTGATCGCTAGAAGTGGGATGCAGGAGTGAGCCAAGTTCATGTGCATGTTTACCCAGTGACTAAAGTAGAGCATGAAGTCCAAGCTTGCCCAGAGGAGAGACTGGCTGGAGTAAGGCAGGCTAGTTCTGGAGCCTTGGTCAGGACTCAGCCTAACATTGGGGGCTGGGGGTTCAGCTAGAGGTAGGCCGGGACTGGCACGAAGCCAGGCCAGCATTCCAATGCTGACTTCTAGACACAGCCTTTGCTTGTTTAGAAATCTTGCTCTGTCTGATAGCACTTGAAAAAAACTGAGCTACCCTTCTGGGGTTGAGGAGATATTCCAGGTAAGATACGTGTAGTGATGCTTTTTGGCCCAAGATGTTGACACAAGTGACATCTGAGCATGCCTCATTCACCCCAAAGACCACGTAGCAGCCACTCAAACTTCAGGGGTGGGCACAGGGTTTGCTTCCCAGCTATGGCTAATCAGGAGCTAATTGGATCTGGACCCCCCACCCCCAGGAGTTACTGCTTCTCTCAGGCAGGGATAGGATGGGAGCTGGTATTAACCAAGCTGTCAAAAAACCTGGACCGTGAATAGAATGCTAAGTGATTAACTTTCCATGGAGGAGTTCACTGGCAGGCAACATGAAAGATCCATGTCCTGTGATCAGCACCTCCTTCTCTCAGCAAGGTCTCCTTAGGAAGCCTTGCTTGATGGAAAACAAAGGGATCTTGGTCATGCTAACAGCTAGTGTCATACGTTAAGCTAATCCGAGGTCCCTGTCTCTCCCCAGGGAAGCAACGTGATGTCTCAAAAGTACAGCTTTGAAATTAAGATCTAGTCCAAATCCTGGCTCTACCACGTATTAGCCAGGAATGTCCCTTATGTTTCCTGATTCTGTGTGTGGATTGGGATGGATGTATTATCATCTGGGATCCTGGCTAGGTTCCTATGAAATGTCAGGGAAAAGACCCCAGCCTCTGGATACCAAGGTACTTGTTGACCAAATTCTATGTGTCAGGCACTACTCTAGGCTTTGAGTATATAGTTGTGAACAAGGGTGAAAGAAACCTTACCCTTGAGGATCTTACATTTTAGTGGAGAGAAGTAGATAATGAGAAAGCAAATAAATAAAATGTTTGGGTATAGATAATTGCATTAAAGAAGGTAAAATAGGTGGGAGCGGTATGTAAGAGTGTGATGGTGGCATGGGGTCGAGATATGGCTTTAACTGGGATGGGAGAAGGCTTTTAAGAGAAGACAAACCTGGAGTTAAAACCTAATTAAGGAGACAGCCATGCAAAGGGCAGGGAGAAGAAACAGGATGAGCATCATGTGCAAAGGCCCTGTGGTAAGAACAATTAGGTTTGCGATGAAAAGAAGGTTAGTTTGGCTGAACCACACATAAGAAGACATGAGGCCTGACACACTGTCTGGCACACAGTAGGTGCTCTATAAATGTTAGCCCTCTTTCACCCTGCAGCAGGAGAGACTGGGATGCCCATGTCAGTAAGCCCGCCAGCCCTTCCTTAGCATAGGAGATACCTGAATCCCAAGTCCTTCATTCTGAAACAGACCCTTGTCTTCATTATAACAATGCATGTCACTACTTCTCTCATGGTTACCATTCCAGGCTTATGATAAGATTTGTGGAATCCTCTCAATTCTCCAGCAACTCAGCTCCAACCTACCCCTTAGACTGGGTCTCTGCTGCTGATGGCGTCATCTTACTTCCTTTATGTCAAGTTTATTAGCTTCAGTTTCAGTGGAAGATGTTTCCTGACCTTGCCCCAGCTTTGTTTGCTCCAAGCATTCTTTCTGAATGTCTCAGAGGTCCTAGGGCTAGCTGGCAGCCAGATCTTCAGAAATGCCCGAGGGCCTCTGCCCACCTGTGAGCAGTGCTCATGGCTCACAGTCCACAGAGACGTTTGCCCCATCAGAGGGGCATCCCCTCTCTGTGCCACCCTCTCTTGTATAAGTTTTCAAGAAATAGCTGTCTTTGCTGTCAGGTCACTTGCAAGGGAACGGGAGAGAGGCTCTGTCCGTGTGGAACAAGAGGAGAATGGTCTCCCAGTGGCCAAGAAATGAACAGAAAGTAGCTCTGGGCTGTGTGACCACAGAGTGGGGTGTAAGGGAGGAGGCAGAGAGCATTGAGTCAGGACCTGAGTGCAACAGTGTCAGGAGTGAAAGCAGTGTCAGGTCTGTCTGGCCGTCAAACCTCTAGCCTTAAACCTCTTCACATGAGACTGTTTTCCTATCTCTAAAATGAGGATAATAATCCTCGCCCTCAGTTGCTTTGAGGATCAAATAAGATTCTGCAAATGAAATTAGTTTTTAAACTTTAAAGCATTGTAAACTTCTCTTTTTCCTGAGAGGCTCCAGGTGGGAGTAGGACATCAGCTCTGGACACCTAAAAATATTAGCAATAATTATCATTCACTGAGCCCAAGCACTGTGCACACGACCGAACTGTCTTGCTGAATTTTCCAGATCTGGGAGGTGAATGCTAGTATAGCATTCAGAGACATTGAGGCACAGGGAGATTCAATCGCTTGCCCAGGTCACACAGCTCATAAGTGGTCTGACTCCAGAGTCCCTGCCTTACACATTACTCATCTCTGCTGCAAACCAGAACCATGTTGGAAGATCCAGGAGGAGCCCTGAACCCAAGAGTGAGCAATTTCAAACCAGTTCTCTTAGGACCCAAAGTCCTTCATGGAGGGAAGAGAACTGGCCTAGGCGGGTCATGCGGTAAGTGGAAGAAAACCCCCCAGGGAGGTAATTAGGAGAACTAGATATTACCAGCTGCATATGACCTCTGACCCTTCACCTATCTGGGCCTCAGTTTCTCTCTCTCTAAAACAGGAGGGAGAGAAACGTTTTTGTTTGTTTGTTTTGAGACAGAATCTCACTCTATTGCCTAGGCTAGAGTGCCATGGCATCAGCCTAGCTCACAACAACCTCGAACTCCTGGGCTCAAGTGACTCTCCGGCCTCAGCCTCCCAAGTAGCTGGGACTACAAGCACCTGCCATCACACCTGGCTCGTTTCTCTTTTTAGTGGAGATGGTGGGGGGGGTGCCTCACTATTGCTAGTCTCAAACTCCTGAGCTCAAGGGATCCTTCTGCCTTGGCCTCCCAGAGTGCTAGGGTGACAGGGGTGAGCCACTACACCCAGCTGAGAGAAAAGATTGATCTAGAACTGTGTGGCCCATCTTTTGGACCATAGCCCACTTCAGCAGCATAAAAGGACACACAGCCATCCACCCACCCATCCCCGCTGTCTGGCAGGAAAAAAACTCAGAAGTAATACAACAGTGCTACAATGCAAGCGATTTAGGGGAAAGACGAGGGAAGGATCTGCTTTAGGAGAGGGAGATGATGATTCATAGCTGAACAGCGATGCGTCCAAGCCTCAAAACCCAGCCACTGAGAAAGCATAAGCCCTAATGACTGTTGTTAAGCAAACTCACCACCATAAACTAAACTGGTAATGAAGAAACTAAACTAATGGTGATATATAATTAAAAAACAAGAACGGCGGCAGTTGGAGAGTAGCACCAACTTGAGACGACGCTGCCAATGTCCTCGCTGGTAACCACACGTCCCCCACCGCTCGCTTGAACTCTCAGCCGGGCTCAGGTGTGGTGGGAGATTGGCAGTGTCGCCCCGTTTGCTTGGCATCCAGACTTCTGGGCTAGATCACTGACTTAGAGTCTGCAGTAAACTCCAGCTTACCTCATTTGTGAATATCGATGTTCAGTAACTGCTTACCCCCCACTTAATTATGAGAGCTGACCTTTATTGAACACATGCCCGTCCCTGCAGTAAGCTCTCTGCAGGCATCGTCTCACGCACCCTCACGACACTAGAGCTCGGTGCAGGCACTGTCTGCATTGCACAAATGGGGAACAGAGAGAGTGAGCGGCCAGCAGAGGTCACGTGGCTCCTAGGGGGGCCCCAGGCAGCCTGCCTCCAGCGCCCACCGAGCTAGACGGCGTTTCTCAGGACACTGAGAAGCAGGCCCTGGAACAGGTGAACGTTCTTTGGCAGTGTCAGTCATTCGCCTAAAACGGTGATTCTCAACCTTCCTAATGCTGGGACCCTTTAATCCAGTTCCTCATGTTGTGGTGACCTCCAACTATAAAATTATTTGCTACTAGCAACAAAAATAATTTTATGGTTGGGGGTCACCACAACATGAGGAACTGGATTAAATGGTTGCGGTGTTAGGAAGGTTGAGAACCACTGACCTAAAAGAACAAAAAGAGGGTTTGTGTTATCGGACTCGGTCAGCATCCTCCTGGAGATCCCCGGCGTTTACAGCGTAGACCAGGGCCCTGCCAGTGGTTGATATTCCACGGGTCCCCTGGGCCGTCCCTTCATTCAGTCAACTGTGCAGGATTATACGTCCCAGGGGCCAGGTATGTGGCAGCGGTTTGGGTTGTGACCACTGTGGGAGGAGACGGTTCTACTGGTTCTTTGTGGGTAGAGCCCGAGAATGCTGCTAAACATCCTCTACTCACAAGACACCCCGTCCCCGCAACAAAACACTATCTAGCCCAGATGGAGAAATTCCGTCCTAGACAAACCAGGTGGCCCCTGGAAACAGTGGACAAACAGGGCCGGCTTCAGGCTGAGTAGGAAACCGTGACGTCCCCGTTCATGAGGACTGAGGTTGACACACTGGAAGGAGAGGAAGGAGCGACCCTCAGAGTGCCTGGCCTGGAATGTCGTCCTTTGTACTCCCTAGCTGTGTGACCTTGGACAAGTTCCTGAACTTCTCTAAGCCTCAGTTTCCTCATCCATAAAATAGTCTTAACAGCATTACAGGACGAACCGGAGGAGCTGAGAGAACAAAGCAAGGGTAAGGCAGCGAGCCTGCTGACTCCCTGAACTTGGAGGCGATGTGCAGGCTGGGGCCGCCTGCCCCTCCCAGTCTCAGCCTGACCTCCTCCACCCAAGACCCAGGAGAAGAGCTGCAAGCCGCCGGGACACACGTCCCCTGTCCTTGCACTAGCCACAGCTCAGAGATCGTCTCGCCTCTCCCAGGAGGGGTAGCGGGATTCTTTCATTCACTCAACAAGTATTTGTTCAGCACCTCCTGAGTCCTAAGCATTGTGCCAGGCACCTGGGGTGGAACAGTGAAAACAACAGATGAAGACCTAATCAGGGAAGACAGACAATAAGCAAATCAGAAGGATTCTAGATAGTGATGAGCAGGAAAAGTGAAACAGAAGAGTATAGGGTGTGCCCTGTGTTCATTTCCACTTCAAACAGGTGACGTTTCAGTCATCCTTGAACGTGGGAAAAGAGCAAGCCATGCAGAATGCACCTAGGGAAGAGCATTCCTGGCAGAAGCTTGTGGGAAAGCAGTCAGGGTGAGCAGGGAGGGAGGTGAGGCCACGGCGGCAGGGCCAGCCGGGGTGCGACCATGGCTCTGCAGCTGAGGGAAGGCAGAGTCTGGGAAACAGTTGCTAAGTCCCCACAGCCGCTGTGCTGCAGATCCCGTATCGGGAAGAGGCAGGGACACCTGTCGGTATTCCAGGTGAGAGATGGAGGGGCCTGGACCAAGGTGGGAGTGGGATTTCCAGCGGGTAGGTGCGGGATGTGAGGGAAACAGAGGCGCTGACCCCAGAGTGTCTGACCGAAGAAACTGCAAGGATGTCATTTACTTATAATAAGCCACTTACCTGTATGAGGAAGGCCACCTGTGTGGGGGAGCGACGAGGGGTTTTCTAATTAGACTGCATTTGGCTTGCGGCTCTGTTGTTTAAAGGACATGTAGTCACTTACCTGAAAGAGCCTCCGCTTGTTCAGCTATAAAATGGGTGTCATGGTGCCTATCTTATAGAAATCAAACAGGGGCGGAGGTAAGGCTGGCCCCAAATAAATGCAGTGCCATTTCCCCAATGCCATCATTCACGGCCTTCACCAAGTCTCTGGATCCCCGTCCTGCCCTGTGGGGTGGGACCTCCAGCTCCTTCCAGACCAGAGGTTCTCAACTGTATTAAACGGCTGCGGCATTAGGAAGGTTGAGAACCACTGGCCTAGATCCAGTGTGGTCCAGCTCCATGGCCCTGGGCAAAAGAAGGGGATGATCAGAACCAGCATTTTCTTAGCACCTTGAGGGGCTCACGCAGCAGTTCCCAGCCCTGGCTGCACAACAAATCCACCTAGGAATCTTTTGAAAAATGTGATGCCACAGCCTCCCACCCCACGACCCCCAGCTCTAGGCACCAGGCACTAGCACTGTTAAAAGCTCCCCCAGGCGATTCCAATGTATAACCAAGTTTGAAAAACTTAAGACCAAGTTGCAATTTTGTTCATTTTGCAGACATAAAAAACTCATATACCGAAGGTGGCGGGTTCAAACCTGACCGCGGTCGAACTGCAAAACAGGAAAATAGCCGGGCGTTGTGGCAGGTGCCTATGGTCCCAGCTACTCGGGAGGCTGAGGCAAGAGAATCGCCTAAGCCCAGGAGTTGGAGGTTGCTGTGAGCTGTGTGACACCACGGCACTCTACCGAGGGGGATAAAGTGAGACTCTGTCTCTACAAAAAAAAAAAAAACTCTGAGGCTCGGAGAGATTTAAGGGACTTCTCCCGGGTCTCTGAGCTGCACAGCAGTCAAACCAGGATTTAACCACTGGTAAGGCTGACTCCCAGCCAAATGTCCTTCTCCCATGTTAAGTTGAGGCCGTAGGAAAAAGTGCTTGCAATGCACATAAATAGCATTGTGTGGCTCATTAACTCCCTTACAAAAAGACTTGTGGAGGCAGAAGTGGCCAAAGAAACTTAAATCATAAGCGTTAAGATGTTCCTGACGAATAATAGCTTGTACCCAAAGTGATGCCGAAGTCAGAGGGGAAATGGACTCAGTCCACAGAGCTTTGGTTTCCAGATGGATGTGCAGACTCACCTCTGGGGCAAATCCGAGCGCGCCGTCAGATAAGCGAGGAGAGGATTAGGTCAGCACCGCCCACAGTCGGCCAGCATTTACTTAGCACCCAGCCAATACCAGGGGTGGGATTGGGCGCTGGGCTCCTTCATGTGCCCAGCCTCCAGCCAGCCTAGTGGATCTCCCTGTGGATTAGAAGTGTTGGGACCCCAGCTGCAGCCGCTGCACTGGCAGGTGGTGCTTGGAGAGGGAGCCCTGCCCAGCCGCCAGCAGCTCTGTGCCGCAGTGGAAGTGAAAGACGGGGAGGCAACTGGAAGCTTGGCCCTCGGTGTCCTCCAACGCAATTAGAAATGCAAATACACCACACAATAATTACACACAAGTTTCAACTTCTCTTCCAGCCTCACAAACCACCTGTTATGAAATTAGAGGGGATTTATTTTTTAATTAATGTGACAGTAATTAGCAGAAAGTTCAGATGCTTCGAACTAGACCTGCGCGGGGAGGTAGGCAGGGAATGAAGAGTGCGATTTTATTTCTCAAAAAGCTCCAGGCATAGTTAGAATTCAGTTGGCGCTTCTCTGCGCTGCCTCCATAGTTACCTGCATCTGTGGTTTGGAACATACAACCAAAGTGTATGTTATAAAACTAAAAAGGTCTGGTGGGCAGAGCTCAGGCATTGGGCCCAGTGGGCCTGGGTTTGACTCTCAAATGGTTACTGGACTGTGTGGCCTGTAAGAAGTCTCTTAACTTCTCTGAGCCCTAATTTCTTGGGGTAAATAAAACCCGCCTCCCCAATATTGGGGAGATAATAATAATAACTGCTTCTCCAAGATTGCCATGAGTTGTTAGGGAAGAGTTAAGAAGGACATCACACATGCCCCTTTACATAGTACCAACTTTTCAAAAACTAAAAGATAGTAGGGCGCCAACCCCATATGCCAGAGGTGGCGGGTTCAAACTCACCCCCGGCCAAAAACCACAAAAAAAAAAAACCTAAAAGATAATTTGTGACCATGAAAGTATAAGAGTGTACAGACAGAGCCAGGCATGGCACCGCCTGCCTGTAGTCCCAGCTATAAGGGAGGCTGAGCTGATGAAATCATTTGAGCCCAGGAGTTTGAGGATTTAGTGAATAGCCACTCCAGCCTGGACAGCATAGTGAGATCCCTCTCTACAATAAAAGCATCTCTCTTCCAGACACTCTCTCCCACCTCCTTGTGCAAACCGTTTGTTTCAGGGACTCCTCAGTTCATCTCCCTTGCTCCCGTCTACCTCTCTACCTTTGTTGTTATCTATTCTTTCCTCTTGCTTTGCTTTGCTATTGATCTGAATCATCTCACTTTGGAGAACAAACTCAGACTGTCCTCCTTGAGGCTTTCTCTACTGCCTGCATCTGTAGGCATCTCATTCACCTCTGAAACATTCATGACCTTGCAGCGTTAGGTACCTTAATGAAGGCATCTTGACTTATCTATGCCCCTTGTGCTTCCTGATACCCTTCTCCTAGGCCAACCCCACCAGGCCCGGTTTGACCTGGTAGTGCTGCACTGGGAGGGCCAAGGCACCACCAAATCTGTGTGACCTTGAACCTCTCTGAACTTCAGCTCCCTCATCTATGAAGATGATAATGGTGTCTACTCCACAGGATTGTTGTGAGTGCTAAATAAGATGATGTAGACGAAGTCCCCAGTGAGATGACATTAATGGTAGGCCCTTAATCAGCACTGGTTTCCTCCTACTCCCTTGTTGAAACAAAAGGCATTGCAGAAAGGGGAGACATTTATTAAGTGACTCTCATGTGTGAAGCACTTTACTTACATCTCAGACTTTAGAATTATGACTTGACACAAAATCATTACTCCAGGACTGTCTTAGCCTATTTGGCTCTGCCATAACAATACCCGAGACTGGGTTATTTATAAAGAACAGAGACTTATTTCTTATGGTCTTGGAGGCTGGGAAGTTAAGTTCCAGGGGCCAGGACGAGGGCTTTTGTGTCATCACATAGCAGAATGTAGAAGGGTGGGGGAGGTGGGGCAAAGGAGGAGAAGGGAGGGGAGGGAAGAGGCCTGAACTCCTCCTCTTGTTAGGAACCCAGTCCCACAGTAACTAACCCACTTCCACAATAATGGCATTAATTCATGCATAAGAGCAGAAGCTTCATGGCTAAAATCCTCTTAAAGGATTACTGTCTCAACTCAGTTGCCCTGGAGATCACATTTCTAACAGGTGAACTGTTGGGTGCACGTTCAAACCATAGCAAGGACCATCAATCTAGAAATGAGAAAACCATAACAAGAGGACTTTGTAAGCTCACATAAGAGTAAGCAGTGGAAATTAAAGCAGGAATAGCATAACTCTGACTAAAAAAAGAAACTTCTTGCTCATCAATAAGACAAACCTAGAATAAGTAATTTTTGGTAGAAGTGAGACTTTGGCTTCTAAAGATATTCCAAGAAGAGAATAATGGACAACATCTTTCCAGGAGTATCTGGACATTTATTTGGAGGCAAGATATCAAATAGCCTGGCCCCTCCAGTTCTGGAATGTTCTTCTATTTCCTGAACAGCAGGTAGTGTATTCATGCCAAAGAAATACACACCTGTACTGGGCAGGTGGTGGGAGTGGAGGGAGGGTATTTGTTGTCATGATAGAAAATAAAATCCATTTATCTTCAATTGTCATCACTTCTCAGTAATTAACTGGATGCTAATGCCTACGATGAAAGTTCCTCCAAGCCGTAATTGAACTTTAATCAGGTGTGCATGGAATTACAGGAAAACAGAATGGCAAAGTGAAGCTGAAATGTCAGGAAAGCTGTGTGTCAACTGCCAGCTCCCTAAACTTGAGCAAGAAATTCATTAATACCTGAGAGCTGTCAAAGCTTTCTCAGAATTAATGAGCATCTGAATTTATTCATGCAATTACCTTAAAATAATTAGCAAGAACTCAATTCGCTGTTATGAACCTCATGGATTATCTGGAAATGTGAAGGCATCCGAGGAAATGTATCAGGACTGCTGGGCTGAGACCTGTTCCTGCAGAAATGGTACCTTCAAAAGAAAGTGGGAAAGATGGAAAGAGGAAAGGCAGAAAGGGAAAAGAGGAGAAAATACCATGCAGATGGCTAATAAAAATGTGAATACACTTTTGACTTCTCTATTAATCAGATAAACAATGAAAATGTGATACCCCATATTTTACTTAACAAATTGGCAAAGATTGTTTCTAATTTTTAAATCAAATGCTGCTAAAATTACAATGAGAAATCCATTCATGTGATGAAAGTAGGAATATAAATTGATGTGAACTCTCTGGAAACACCTATTAAAACATGAGTTTTCATTCATCTGGATACTTGTTAAGCACCTGCTGTATACCAGGCACTGTGCTAGAGTCCAGGAGGCAATGGTAGACCCAACATAATATCTTCACTCAAAAACGAACAGAAAGACAACTGCATGCAACCCTTATGTAATGAGTACATAAATTATGACTCCCCTATAGAAAAGCATTATTTTACAATGGCTGGAAGTTCTATTTTTACAGACTACTTAATGGTATAGGAAAACACCCATGATTCTTTTTTTGTTTGTTTTGTTTTATTGTTGTTGTTTGTAGAGACAGAGTCTCACTTTATTGCTCTCAGT
>CAUYON010035770.1:0-29185 GCA_963573935.1 Arctocebus calabarensis
TTAGCCAAGATTTTTTTTTTGCTATTCGCTACAATGACACGGCACACCAACCCCGGGAAAATTTTAATCTGTCAAAAAAAAAAAAAAAAAAAAAAAAAAAACAAGAAAAGGTATCCATATTAGAAAGGACAAAGTAAAACTATCTCTCAAATGTTAAAGAATACACTAGAAAACTATTAGAACTAATATTAGTTTAGCCAGGTTGCAGGGTACGAGATCAATATACAAAAATCCATTGTATACACAAACAATGAAAAATGCAAAAATGAAATTAAGAAATAATTCCAATTTATTATCATTAATAGCAATAGATACTTATAAATAAATTCAATAGAAATATAAAATACACACAGAAAACTACAACATGTTTAAAGAAATTAAAGAAAATCCAAATAAGCAGAAAAACATTCCATGTTCATGGAATGGAACACTTAATATTGTTAAGATTGCAATACTCTCCAAACTGATTTACAGATTCCATGCATCTTATAAAAATCCCATCTTCTTTGCAGTCAGTAATTGATAAGTTCATCCTAAAATTCATATGGGAAATAAAGGAACCTAGAATAGGCAAACAACCTTTAAAAAGAACAAAATTAGAAAGACACACATTCCCCTGTTTTATAACTTACTACTAACTTATGGTAACCAACAGTGTGATATTGGCATAAGGACATTTATAAATCAATGGGAAAAAAGTCAAAAGTTCAAATTAAACCCTTATATTTATGGTCAACTGATTTTCAACCAGGGTGCCTAGGGTATTCAATTGGGAAATAATAATCTTCATCAAATGGTGATGGGACAAATGAATAGTTACATACCCAAAAAATGCAGTTGGACCCTTAGCTCACACCATACACAGAAAATAATTCAAAATGGATGAAAGACCTAACCATAAATAAGCTAAAACTATAAAACTCTTAGAAGATTACAGGGGTAAATCTTCATGACCCTGAGTTAGGCAAAGATTTCTTAGATATGACACCAAAAGCACAAGCAACCTAAGAAAAATAGATAAAATAGTTTTCATCAAAATTAAAAACTATTGTGATCCAAAGGACACCATCAAGAAATGTGAAAAGATGATCTTACCATCATCTTTTCATACTGCCATAATGATGCATATGAATGGCCTAGCTAATGTTCTCAAGAACATCAACAGTGTCAAAAAGAAAAATAAACATCAAGTTCTTATTAGACCACGCTCCAAAGCCATTTTCCAGTTTCTAACAATGATAACAAAACATGGTTACACTGGCAAATCTGAAATCTCTGATGATGACACAGATGGGAAAATTGTTGTGAACCTCACAGGCAGATTAAACAAGCATGAAGTGATCCGTCCCAGAGTTAATATGTGCTATTAAAAAACATCTAGAAAAGTGGCAGAATAATCTGCTCCCATTCTGCTGTAAATTTGGTTTCACTGACAATCTCAACTGACATCACAGACCACAAAGAAGCAAGTAAAAAACACACAGGATAGAAAATCCTTAGATCCTTTTTCTAGGAAAGTAATACATCTGTAGAAATACATATGTACACACACAGCCACAATGGGAGGTTGCAGAAAATGAAAAGACAACTTACAGAATGGGAGAATATCTTTGCAGATTGTATTATCTGATAAGGGACTGGTATTTAGAATACATAAAGAACTCATACAATGAAATTAAAAAAAAAAAAAAACACCTAATTTAACAACAGGCCAAGGGTCTCAATAGACATGTCTCCAAAGAAATCCAAATGACCAATAAGCACATGAAAAGATATTCAACATCATGAGACATCAGGGTAATACAAATCAAAATCACAACAAGGTGCCATTCACACGCACACTAATATGGTTATAATAAAGAGATGCTAACAAGTCTGTCAAGGGTGTAGAGAAATTAGAACACTCATACACTGCTGATAGTAAAATGCCATTACTGCTTTGGAAAACACACTACCAGAAGTTAAAAAGAGTTACCAGATGACCCAGCAATTCTAAGTATATCTGTATATCCAAAGGAAACAAAAATGAAGCTACATACAAAATTTGTACACAAATGTTCATAAGGAGCATTGTTCACAATAGCCAAAAAAGAAATAATCCAAATGTTCAACTACTGATGGAGAAACAAAATGGTATACAATGTAATATAATACCCCTACAAAAAGTGATTAAGTACTGATACATGTTACAACATGGATAAACCTTGAAAACATGCTAAGTGAAAGAATGCAGTCACAAAACACCATACATTATTCCATTTCTATGAAGTACCCAGAAAGGTCAAATCTACAGAGACAGAAAACAGATTAGTGGTTGCCGGGGCTGGGGGAATTGCAGAGAAAGTGAAGTGAATGTTAATAGGTATGTTGTTTCTTTTCAGAAATTTAGAACACTTTAATGAAAATGTTCTAAAATTAAAATGAAAATTTACTTAGAATATACTGTAATAATTCAATTGTACAATCTAAATGATAAAAATGTTGATATATTTTTAAAAATCCATTTTTTAAAAAAGCAAGTAACAATAAATACAAAATTCAAGATAGGGTTTCCTCTTGGCAGAGCAGGTAAAACAGAGAGATGGGACAGAGACGTGCTTAAGGTCAGCCTCTATAGTGCTGGTTATGACTGATCTATTTCTTAGGCTGGGTACTATCTTCATGAATATTCTTTTTTTTTTTTTTTTTTTTTTTGCGACAGAGCCTCAAGCTGTCACCCTGGATAGAGTGCTGTAGCATCACAGCTCACAGCAACCTCTAATTCCTGGGCTCAAGCGAGTCTCCTGCCTCTGCCTCCCAAGTAGCTGGGACTGCAGGTGCCCGCCACAACGCCCGGCCATTTTTTGGTTGCAGCCACCATTGTTACCCGGGCTGGATTCCAACCCACCAGCTCAGGTGTACGTGGCTGGCGCCTTAGCCCATTGAGCCACAGGCGCTGAGCCAGTGAATATTCTTTTTTATTATTCTTCATAACCTCCATGATGTGTTTGTGATGTATAACATTACATTTGTTTGTTTAAAGAGCAGAGGCTTTGGTCAAAGCCCTATTCTGCTATTTATAAGCTTGGGCAAGTTACTTAGACTTCTTTGAGCTGTATTCTTCTCTAAAGTAAGGACATTATCATATACCTTTTAGGATTATTCTTTTACATTTTTTGAGACAGGGTCTCACTATGTCGCCCTTGGTAGAGTGCTATGGCGTCACAGCTCACAGCAACCTCAAACTCTTGAACTTAAGTGATTCTCTTGCCTCAGCCTCCTAAGTAGCTGGGACTACAGGTGCCCTCCAAAACACCCAGCTATTTTGGCAGGCCAGGGCTGGGTTCAAACCCACCAGCCCCTGTGTAGTAGCCACTGAGCTACAAGTGCCACGCCTTTTACAATTATTCTTTACAACAAAGAAATTCTTAGGGCTTCTTTAAAGTAGAGGTTTTTATTATAAAATCCAAAGTGAAAATCCACTATAATTCTGCCTTACCAAAATAACCACAATTGGTAGATATCCCTGACTTTTCTAAAACATGAGTAACAATTTTTTATGCCTTAAGGGAGTGATTTTCAGCCAGTGTGCTGTGAGAGGATCTTAGATTTGCCATTAAAAAAAAATGTTGGTTTTTTTTGTTTTGTTTTGGGTTTTTTTGCTGTTTTTGGTCGGGGCTGGGTTTGAACCTGGCACCTCTGGCACATGGAGTCAGCGCCCTACTCCTTTGAGCCACAGGTGCCACCCCACCATAAAAAACTGTAAAGATTATTAATTAAATTAGTTTCAAAAAAAAGTTCAAAGCACAATAAGTATATTCCTTTTTTTACTTTTTTTTTTTTTTTTTGTAGAGATAGAGTCTCACTTTATCGCCCTTGGTAGAGCGCCACGTAGTCACACAGCTCACAACAACCTCACACTCCTGGGCTTAGGCAATTCTCTTGCCTCAGCCTCCAAAGTAGCTGGGACTACAGGTACCCAGCACAATGCCCGGCTAGTTTTCTGTTTTGCAGTTGGGCCTAGGCCAGGTTTGAACCTGCCACCTTTGGCATATGGGGCTGGTGCCCTACTCCATAAGCCACAGGTGCCGCCCATTTTTTTTTTTTTTTTTTGATCAACATAATTTAAGTGTGCTGTGGAAGTTTAACTACAGGTTCAAGTGTGCCATGAGATAAAAAAGGTTGAAAAACTTTACGGGAACACTGATTTCATTTAAATAAATTGTGGGCATCTTTTAAAGGTAACCACTCCACTATTCATAGATACTTAGGTTACTTTCAGTCTGGGAGGAATATAATAACATCAAATGAACACCTTTATAAATATATCCTTATATACAAGCTCAATGATTTCTTCAAAGGATTTGCGCATTCAATTTTGAGAAACAGCTCTTCCAACAAGGCTCCATCCACCTACATGATCATCAAAACTTTGAGAGCATTTTTTACCACATCTACAACAACTGTAGGGGTAATTACATACTTTAAAATGTCATCCTAGCAGATTACAAGTGTTACTTCATTTTTGCATGTCTTTATTAATGAAAGTGAAATCTTTTGTTTGTGTGTTTGTTTTTTGGAGAAAGAGTCTCACTTTGTCGCTCTCAGTAAACTTTTAGTGGTTTTTAACAATTTGTATTTCTTCTATGAACAGCCCATTCTCTAGTTTTTGCACATTTTCTTTTGGGTTATTCATCTTCTTATTGATTTTATGAGCTCTTTAAACGAAGACATTAACTTTTGCTTTTATGTTGTCAATATTTTCCCTTAGTTTCTGGCTTTTCTTTCAGGCTTTTTTATGGTATATTTTACCAAACACACATGTTAAATATCTTCATAGACAAATCTGATGTTCTTTTCTTGCTTTAACATCAAGATAATAGGCACTTTACCTCAAAGATTATAAAAATAATAAAAATAGTTATCAGTATTTTCTTATTTGGAGATTTAAAAAAAAAATCTTTAATCCACTTGGATTTTATTTTTGTACATGATGAACACAGATCTAACTTCATTCCTCTCCATGGCCAGCTAAATATTTCAATAAAGGTAGAAAATAAACCAGTGGTATGCTGAAACAGGGTCATACTGCTCAGGAGAGACTGTTACATTTTCTGAAGTTTTGCAAAGTGATCATAGCCATAAAAAACTATTATTATATATATAAACTTATAATAAAATAAATTATATTTAAAACAAAGGTAGTAAATATCAGAAATCATTACTCCCTAATTATCTTATGATTTATGCTGTTAAGGTTATTTAATACCTACTTTATCTGTATAGTGAAAATACTATATAATGGTATGCTACTGTTTTTCCAATTCAACATTTAGTGGCTTAACATTAGTGTTTTAATGCTATAGTACATATAATATAATAGATGGTTGCCAATATGGGAGTACTTACACCAGAGAAATCAATAAATCCTCAAAACTATAGCTTTTTTATTTTTCAGAAAGCCTGTTGTTAAACATATACCAACATGCTACTGAAATAAGCCATTCTTTCCTCACTAATTTTCAAGAGAATCTCTAGCATACACTAAGCTACCATTGGGAAATCTAGAATTTTATCCTTTTTCTTCTGCACTGGCATCACAGACCGCTCTGGTATGTACTGATGTATCAGATGAGACTATGGGCACAGTTTCTATTAACTGGATCTCTCATTATTTTTCTACCATGAGATCACAGCACTGCATCAAAAAGGATATTTTCCCTAACAATTCAGCAGCATTCTTAACACTATGCAGATTAAGGAAAGCAGTATAAATAAAAGACTGTTTCTTTTCAAAATAAAGAATACTTTTAGACAGTCTTTCTTTAGATTGGGCTCTTACTCTTAAAAAAAAAAAATCCAAATACAAGAAAACAAAACCACTACCACACAGTTGTCTAAATATCTCTCGTAAGTATTCCCTCATAACAATTCCTACGCTGCACGAGGAAGTAAGGATCTTGAAATACTATACAGTGGCAAGAGTCAGTAATGGTACTCTCAGCCATTATACATAAACTTAACTTAAGATCTTTATCTCTGGCTCAAGCCGCTAAGGGGCCAGCCACATACACCAGAGCTGGCAGGTACGAATCCAGCCTGGGCCCGCCAAACAATGACAACTACAACCAAAACACAGCTGGGCATTGTGGCGGGTGCCTGTAGTCCCAGCTACTTGGGAGGCTGAGGCAAGAGAATCACTTAAGCACAGGAGTTTGAGGCTGCTGTGAGCTGTGATGCCACAGCACTCTACCCAGGGTGACAGCTTGAGGATCTGTCTCAAAAAAAAAACCACAGGTCTTTATCTCTTTCTTTTTTTTTTTGTTTTTGTTTTTGTCTAGCTATGTTGCCCAGATTGGAGTATAATGGCTGGCTATGCACAGGCATAATTATGGCACACCATAGCCCAAACTCCTGGGCTCAAGCAATCTTCCTGCCTCAGCCTCCAGAGTAGCTGAAATTACAGGTGCTCTCACTGAGCCCAGACTAGAACCTTGCGCTTCAACAACAAATAACCACCTAACCTGGGATGGAGTTAGGCTCTAGAGAAGCAAATTAAACCTGACCTTAGCCTTTGAAGTTCTTGTCCTTTTTAATGGATCAGTGGGTGGAGAATGCATCACAAATGGTTATAAGCATTTGTTTTCATTAGAATTAAAAAACAGAAACAGAGAGATGGATTTATCTTCTAATAGGCATCTACTTTAAAAGGAAAAGAAAATCAAAGCATAAATATTAGTGAAAGTTTGCCCACCTACAGAGACAAGCTGTATGTTGGTAACTACATCTTCAGTGTCTACACTAGTTAAATATTGAAGTGTCCCTATTTTAACATCTTCCCTGCTGAGGTACTTTAAGAAGTCTGTGATTTATTTACAGATCTTGATATCAACTGCATCAAGTAAACCAGTAACTACTGCTTATATATTTCCTTTCCTGTCACAAGCCATTTAGATTTGAACTCCAGCTACCTTATTCTAGGTGTTTACATTACCAAATATGTAATACAATAGCTGGTTGCCGCAATAGAACCACCCTTTCTGCATCTAAACAAAAAAATCTCACTTTTAAAGGCTTGTTGTCATGTGATTTCTAGTAAATATAAATCTCATATTGTAGCGTAGGGAGCAAACACAGCAGTTATCCTTTTTATACACACACTGTGGCTCAATATACACAGAGCAATGACTTCAACTATTTCCAATCATTAACTAATACTTGACGTTAAAATCTATTTCTTGAGGTTTTGTACTATATATAGAAGTTATCATTACGCTTTGAGAAACAATGGCTCATTTACTGAAAATGAGTTTGACAAAGGAATTATTTGACACTGAAAAATACAGAGCAGAGTGTTGGGTGACACAAATCACAGACAGCATCATCAGCTCATGTGACTGCCATAGGGTGATTTACTAAATAAAAAAAAAAAGAGAAAGAAAAGAAAACCGTAAATAACAAAATTTAGCTTCAACAATGTCAACATGCCTTAACCATGTCCTTGGTCACAGAACTACAGAACCAGATCACATTTTGAAAATGTTCCCTCAAGTCTCAACCCGAGATAAATACCACAAAAAAGAAAAACTTTGCAGAATGAAGTATTTCTATTCTGCCTAAAGCTTAGTTTTTACTGGTATATGTTTCGGTTACACATTTGATTCACACTGAATTTTGTTTTAAGTATTAAAAGAATAAATAGCATTCCAAAACAGTCACAAGTTTTAAAACTTCAGTTCCTTCTCTAGTTGGAGAGCATACAAAACTTAATACATGGAACAGTGAGTTGATGTAGTTGATGCAGTAACCATAAATTTCTTAACACTTTACATCTAAATTTATTCCAAACCCAATCTCAGCAAGTTCTGTAGAAATAGCCTCAAAGTAGATAATCCAAAAGTCACAAAATGTTAATCTGGAAGACCAGTTTATAGACATATTGTATAATTCTTTCACATTTTTCCAGTTAAGGTTTAAAGTTTTTCAAAAAATAAGGGAGGGGAGAATATATGCTGAAAATAGATAGACAAAACATTTACATATAACATGAAAAGACTGAATTGTTCCTTCCCAAAAACCTTGTTAAAACCTAAAAACTTGGGAGTCACTAGCACACACAAAACCACCAACAGAATATTGGGTGGGAATATCTAATTTCTTTTCAGATACATTATTTCTGGTTCATGTATAGAGCTTTTGTTTTTTATTTGTTTTGCTTTTATATAAACACTTCCTCCATTTTCAATAGGCATTAAGTTGGACAGGTATTACTGGTAAAGCAGCAAAAGAGCAAAGGTTCTGGCTCAGCTCCCAACCAGCTGTGTGACCTCGAACAAATCTCTTAGCTTCTCTGGGACTCAATTTTCCCATACATAAAATAAAGCAGTTAAACTAAATGCATCTAACATGTCTTCAGGCTGGGTACCATGGTTCTGTAATAATAGCACACAAGGAGACTGAGGCAGGAGGATCCCTTGAGCTCAGGATTTCAAGACCAACATGCATCTGTAGTCCCAGCTACCTGGGAGGCTGAGGAAGGAGGATTGTTTCAACCCAGAAGTTTGAGGTTGCTGTGAGGTAGGATGACACCATGACATTCTAGCATGAGCAACACAGTGAGACTCTGTTTCAAAAAAAGTATCTTCAAACTATAATTTAAGGTATAGCTTTATAAGCTTGTGAGAATGAAAAAGCCCTCAAAACAAATGGCCAAAATCTACCTTTGCAATATTACTGAAACAAACAGGATATAAAATTTAAATATACAGTGTACTCATGATCCCAACTCTAAGAATATTACAAACAACACACCCACACATTCTAGGTAAACCACTTAGAAATAAATATACCAAAATGCTATTAGTGGTTATCTCTGAATTGTAGGTTACAAGCAACTACTTTTCCTTTCAGCTGTTCTCTATTTTTCAAGTGTACTACAATAAACATTAAATTTACTTTGATAATGGGGAGGAGAAAACAGAAAGAAAACCTTTCCTTTTACATGCTAAATTAAATTTTTACATTTGGAAAGCATTCTAGAATTTAAATGAATTTTTCAAAAATAGTTGGACTTAATCAGAAATAAAATCTCTAGTGAACTCACATACCTGATAACTGTCAATAATCATACAAAATCTACTGGCTACTTTTCCCAGATTGATTACTTTTCTTTTTTTTTTTTTGAGACAGAGCCTCAAGCTGTCACCCTAGATAGAGTGCAGTGGCATCACAGCTCACAGCAACCTCCAATTCCTGGGCTCAAGTGAGTCTCTTGCCTCCGCCTCCCAAGTAGCTGGGACTATGGGCGCCCGCCACAACGCCCGTCCAATTTTTTGGTTGCAGCCGTCATTGTTGTTTGGCAGGCCCGGGCTGGATTCGAACCCGCCAGCTCAGGTGTACGTGGCTAGTGTCTTATCCCGTTGAGCCACAGGCGCCGAGCCACCAGATTGATTACTTTTCAAGAGATACTTTTTTCACTTCCACTGAAACTGGTAATAATAATAATTATGATAGCTAACATTTACATAGTGGCAGGCACAGTTTTAAGACTTTGCATATATAATAACAACAGTCTTACTACCATGTATTATTATCCCCACTGTACACATGAAGACTATGAGGCATACTGCAGTAAAATAATTTGCTCACAGCTAATGAGAGGCACAGTCAGGATTTAAAGTTAGTTTGTCATCAGAGTACAGACTTTAACTACTAAATCACACTGTCCCTTTACAATATTAAATGTTGTCCTCCTCAGGTCATTCTATTAAATCAGTGGTTCTTAACCTGTGGGTCACAACCCACAGGAACTGTACCAAAGGGCTGCGGCATTTGGAAGGTTGAGAACCACTATATTAAATGCTTTTGTTTTGAAAGTTCTTCTAAACTACCTTTCTTTGAATTGAAAAACGACAGGCCAAACTTTTACTAGCTTAAAAAAAATTATGATTCTTTTCCAAGACATTACTTCAAATCTATAGGGAATATAATTCAATCTCTATACATATCACCAAGTGAATACTGTAATATTATAACATCTGAGGAATTAAACAGCATTAATTACTAAGTTTAATACTGGAATGTTTAATAAAGAAAGGTGCTTTGTTGATTGACATTATTTGTCCACATAAATCTTCTGGAAAGAGTCCTTGCAACCTTTCTAAAATCTCTATTTTATTAAAATAATGTTCTAAACAGGATTATAATTAACTAGTTTGAGAATACACATCAATCTTTACTTTGAACATTGGCTATAATACACACCCAGTTAAGTTCACAGTAACCCCAATTACCATACACACAGAACCTGGGAAAAAGAACACAGAGGAAGCCAATCAATTAAAAATGGTTGAAGGTTCTCACATAATTCTCTGAGGCAATTCATACCCAAGCCAAGTATACATGTGCCCCTTTTCTGCACAGTATCTATCCACATTACTTCCCCTTTTATATGGCTTTTATTATTAATTTTAATAAAACTCAAATTTCCCTCTCATCTGTGTTACTTAATTTTCACCCCTATGGAAGTAAATATAAAAATCAATAGTTTTCGGCTCGGCGCCTGTGGCTCAACGGGCTAAAGCGCCAGCCACGTACACCTGAGCTGGCAGGTTCGAATCCAGCCAGGGCCTGCCAAACAACAATGACAGCTGCAACCAAGAAATGGCCAGGCGTTGTGGCAGGCGCCTGTAGTCCCAGCTACTTGGGAGGCAGAGGCGAGAGACTCGCTTGAGCCCAGGAATTGGAGGTTGCTGTGAGCTGTGATGCCACTGCACTCTATCCAGGGTGACAGCTTGAGGCTCTGTCTCAAAAAAAAAAAAATCAATAGTTTTCTATTTTAAAAAAAAATTAGAAGGCTAGGCACCTGTAGCTCAGTGGCCAGGGTGCCAGCCACATACACCGGAGCTGGCAGGTTCAAATCTAGCCCTGGCCAACTACAATCAAAAAATAGCCAGGCATTGTGGCAGGCGCCTATAGTCCCAGCTATGTGGGAGGCTGAGGCAAGAGAACTGCTTAAGCCCAGGAGTTTGAGGTTGCTGTGAGCTGTGACGCTACAGCACTATACAAAGGGTGACATACTAAGACTCTGTCTCAAAAAAAAAAATTCGGGAAGACAAGGAAATGGAGAACAAAGTGAGGAAAAATCCTTTGCACCAGACTGTCTTAGATGTGCAATGAGACAAGCATCTAATAATTGCACTCTTTGGGTACTTCTCTACCGGTAAGAAAATACAATGAAATAAAATCACCTGGCTTATTTCAATTTACTTACAAAATTTCCAAATCTGTAACCCGCTACTATGGAACATTAAGAAAATTAGCATGTAAGAAAAATCACCTAGTTATGTAAATTGAAGGATGATTTGTATCCATGCAGACAGCAAAAAAAAAAAAAAAGCTGCAATCTGGGTCAAATGACTAATATTATCTATTTGTTCAAATGTCTTTCCACACCTTTTCTTCCATAGCTTGGAACAAGGATTTTAGGTCAAGGAATGGATAAACAAAAGTTCTGTGTTGTTCATTCTCCTGTAAGAAGTTTACTGCCTGAGCTTAAAACTGAAAACAAGACTGAGAACCTTATGTGGGTAACAAAACCACAACACAGAGAGAGGAAAAAGAAATCAATAGGAGATGATCTGCTCTAATTGGGAAGAAAAGCAAACATGGCAAGGATCAGATGCCAATTTTACTTTTGCTACGTTCGGCAAAGGAAAATACCCCAAATAACTCAGGACCAGCAGGACAACTTCTCTACAGAGGACATTATTGCAGTTTGCTCTATAAAGGCAGCTGGTCAAGTTTTTTGCGTGTCTGACATAAGTTAGATAAAGGCATTATTACGGTCATTAATGACTGCCTTCTTAGCTTCTACTGCTGGTATTCACCCCTCCCATAGCCAGGTCCAGGAGTGGGCCTAATTGCTACAAAAGTAATCTTTTACTTTACAAAAGTAATCATCTCCACTGACAGCGACTGGTTCAAAATGACTATACACAGTATAGTGCAATAAAAACCAAAGAGATGTGGCTATTGAGCACCTAAAATGTGGCTAGACCAAACTAAAACATGGTGCTAAGTGTTAAGATACACACTAGATTTTGTAGACTTAACATGGAGGAAAAAAATCTCATTAATAATTTTTATGATGAAATGTTGAAATGACAATATTCTAGACATAGTTAATAAAATATATCACTAAAATTAATTTTACCTATATGTTACTATGGCCACTAGAAAATTTAAAATTATATACATGGCTTTCATGAAATTATCTCAAGATCTGGACTGCTGAGGACTTCTGCAAAACTGCTCCTTTCTTCTTTTAAAAGGGCTTTAGGAACTCTCTCTCTGTATACACGGTATGCCCTAAACTGCTCCAGCCTTAAAAATATGTGTCAAAGCTAGTTTTCTGGGAGACTCAAACACAAACTAGCAAGTCCACTACCCAAATTCTGAATTTAAAAGAGACTCTTGGACAAAAAGAAAAACTTGTTAAAGCAACTTGTAAATTAATGTAAAGACTGTCTGGCCCCCACATCATCTTACCTGATTACTAACAAAAAAAAAAGACACGTGCTCAGCATCCATACTCAGTGGTTAGGGTGCCAGCCACATAACGCTGGGGCTGGCGGGTTCGAACCTGGCCCCGAGCTTACTAAGAACAACAATGACAACTGCAAACAAAAAATAGCCGAGCGTTGTGCCTGTAGTCCCAGCTACTCAGAAGGCTGAGGCAAGAGAACTGCTTAAGCCCAAGAGTCTGAGGTTACTGTGAGCTGTGATGCCACAACACTCTACTGAGGGTGACAACTTGAGACTGTCTCCAAATAAATATAAAAAAAAATTTAAAAAGACAAAATACTAAATAGAATATTAGATTTTTATTTTAAAATTTTAAGATCACACAAAATATATAAGAAAGTAAGCAGCTAAGTCTAAAACACCAAAAAGGTAAAGTACTATCAGGAAAATGGTAATATCAAATTGAAATGTAGGAAGAAATTGGTCGTCCATTTGCATACAGGCAGGCTCTCTTCCACAAATGAATCACATGTATAATCCTCATCAATAACAGGGGAAAACAAGTCTCTTGCACAAACTGCACATTTAAAATCTGATCCCAAATTCGAAAACTTTATAAATAAAATCATCACACAGGGTAACATTTATCTTGTTCTTCCTTTAAACAATTTAATAGTCCTGAAGACAGAAAGTTGTCATACTTGCAGACTCTACTACCCAGAAATAATGACACTATGTCTTACAAATATTAATGCCATTTTATAATAGAATCTTAGGAAACATAAGACTTTATAAAGGAGAAACCCAGGCTCAGAAAGTTTAGACATTTTTACCAAGGTAATAGGGTAATTGGCAGCAAGGCTAGATAGGACCAGAACTTTATCTCTTAAAAAATTTAGTTTAGTACTCTATTAGTACATCATTTAGGAAAAAAAAAAAAATTCCCAAAGAAACAGCACCTTGAACATCAAGTTCTCTGTTTTTTTATTAAACTAGAAATAAAAACTCAGGATTTGGAAGAATTTTTATTAACAATTTTAAAATAATATTTTTTAATCTAATACTTAAGATGTTCTTCAGAATGAAACATATTATACACATGCAAAAAAAACCAAATACCATCATTCCCTCAAATGTCATCAATGATCTACTTGCTAAATGCAATGCCCTTTCTCCAACCTTAATTTTCTTTGACTTTTTATCTGCATCAACGATCACTCCCATTTTCCTAATAATCTTCATCCTGACTGACCTTTAGTTTAACTTGCAGCAACTTCTTCCACCCACAACTGCAAACATTCCTGAAGGCTCAGACAAACCTCAGCTATATTTTCTACTTATATATCTCCCTCCATGTGCTATATGTACTGTATATATATGTGCTTTATTCATAAAAAGAATATTTATGTACTGTATGTATATGTGCTTTATTCATAAAAAGATTTTTGGGGCACCTTCCCCATTATCAATCGTGCCTCAACTCTTTAGCATGACATTCCAACCTCTTCATGATCTAGCTCTAGCTTATACCTCCTACGTTCTCCATTACTACATGTTTAGCAACTTCAGTCCCGTCTTGGGTCTCCTGTATATGGGCCCATCCACCTAGAACGCCCTTCCCCATTGGTTCACTCTCTCTCATTCTTAAAACTCAGTTAAGCCATTACCTATTCTAGGAAGCATCCATACCTTCCACAGAAATCCCTTCTCTATGCTCCCATAATATCCAGGGACTATTCCTATTGCTGCTCTTATGGCAGTGAATTATAATTATCCACTTACAAATCCACCTCCCCCGCTAAATCATAATGGTCTTTAATCCCTATAGTGAAACACAGTGCCTGGCAAATAGTCAACACACAATAAATGAGTATTGTAAGAACAATGAACATAATATGTCCTTAAGTTTTTATTTAATAGCTTCAAATATAGTTTCAATTCTCCACCAAAGCTATAGACTGAGAGTAGAGACATGTTATTTTTCATCCTGTCTACTTGATTGTAAACTCCTACAAAGCAAGATCACGACTTAAATGTTCCTATACTTCAATACCAAGCACAATACAAATACAATACCAGGCACAAGTCTGATGGGGACTTGCAAAATGATTTATAGAACTAAATATCCTTATTTAGTGCTTGTCCATTGCAGGTTGACAATAAAAATACATAGACTGCTGACTTCCAAGTTTCAAAAGCTTTCACTGTTTAAAAGTAAATATGATTCTATTAGCCAAACTAATTCACTACACAGAAAACTGGGTCAATGGCAGATATCACTGAATACATGCCCTCTACTCACACCATTACATCTAATTAATAATATCACAGTACAATCTCAGCATAGTTTCCTTATAAGTCATCTTTTCATAATGCCAAAGTAACAGAATTTTTCTAATGCTTCTTGGCTAGGGACTTTAGAACTATGGACTAGGTCTATCAAAATTGTCACAAGCTCATTGACAAATGTTACAACTGTTGCCTCGAGCACGTTCTGTTACCCCTAAGCAACAACAATAGATCAAACTAACAGGCTATTTTAGTTAGGAACTCATTGTTGATCTGCATTAGATGACCCAATCAACAATTCACTGGAGTCTCATGGACACACAAGGACTCATAACTAAAACCCAAATATAATCATATAAAGAAAGAATCTCTTCTACCCAACAGCTTCTTTCCACTTATTGGATGATGACAAATGGAAAAGTTTCTTTGGCCTTGACAAGTTCTATCAATGAAACCAAATTAGCATATTAAGGAAACATGCAGTATATGAACAATTGATTTTTGAGTTGCTAGGATATCAACAATAATAATAATAACCACCAAGAACAGCCACTCAATTATACAATATAGAAGACAGGGAAAACTCCTAACAGTCCAAGTTGAGAAGATAATGAAACATCCCAGTGCTCCATTAGAGGACTTGTATATCAAGGAACATTTCTGCAGCTGCCTAGCTATCTGGGTGAAAACCCAGAATTTAGATTCAAATATATATTCAGTTAACGTATTTTACAAATATTCATTACTCCGACATAGCATATGAAAGGGAACTATCTGACCCTTTTCTCTTTCACGACACATCCCTATCATGCTGATGGCTAAAAAGATGGCATTTAATTGAGGAATATTATTCTTTTAATTTATTCTGAAATACCTTTTTTTTTTAAGAAACATATGCCTTTTTTTCTAAGCTGACATTCAACAGTACAACATAAAATTTCTCCCCAAGAATAAAACAAGTTTCTTTTGTTGTGCTATGGTTTTGCTTTTTTTTTAATTTTTGTTTCAAACATATTTTGGATAATCTTGTCAGGAGCCTAAATACAAAATAACTTTCAATATTACATGCTATGATTCAGTATCATTTGATTGTGTTACTTTTATTCTCTCTGCTTTCTCTACTTTATGATCATGAACCTGCAGTTTCTAAAAAGTTCATTTGTAGTTAAAATTAACAATATAGATTTCTACATTTCTAGTTTCACACGGATGCTTTATGTCTAGAAGAGCAACCGTTTCCTTTTTATGGTGCAGGCTCTGCTTCTTCAAAGCTCTTTTCACAAAGCAGAACCACCAATGAATCCAGCTGTGGCTGTTAATCTTGGCTGATAGTGGAGAAACTTCTCAATACTACAGATTCTTAACCTGTAAAACACAGTTAATAACAAAATACACTTTAGTATACTACTTTCTCTGATGCAACTTAATCCAGGATTTTCCCCAAATATATCGCAAAAGCATTCTCCATTTTTCCAAATTATAGTTTGCTATTTGTGGAGTAAGAGGACCACAGAAAAAATAAGAAAAAAACATGCCTCTAATGTTTACAGGATGAACAAGTGAGACATTTCTGCCATGTATGAGAGTTTAAACTGAATTAACTTTTGTTAAATCACACATAATTTCCTCTACCTCTCTGGGATTTTCTTCAGCAATTCACACTTTTTCATCCAAATACAAGTAAAATGAATTTCCACTAAAGGTGAACTTTGACAATACAGATGTCCTTTATTTGTTACATTTTATGAAGAAAAAATTAATTTCCTTCCAAATATTTCAAAATCCACAATATTTTCCAAAACATTACAGACGATCAGACTGGAACACCTACCTAGCAAGTCCATACAAACATATGCATTATTTTCTGTTTTTATGTAATTGAGAAAACAGGACAGAATATTTTTCCCTTGGCTCTAAATTCAACCTTTTTTAAATCTCTCTAGCATATAACACAACCGGGGGGACACCTATGGTATTTAAAAGTCATTCCTCCAAAAATAGTCTCCATGTTGATTTTACCTGATAAATGTGACAATCTATGAAGATACTTCCAAGCATGAACACAACAGCTTGATTTTTCCATCAACAATAACTACAATAAACTGCTAACATTTATAGATGCTTACTGTATGCTAGATTATGTACTCATTGATATGCAAGAATTACCTCATTTACTGCACCAATCCTGAGACTATTATTAACCCCATTTTTATACAGGCACAGAGATGTCAAATAATTTATCATGATCATAAGAGCTAGTAAGTACTACAGTGATGCTCAAGTTTTGAAAGACAAATACTTGTATAAATAACCTGCTGGAAGCATCAGGATAATAAAATTCAAAGCCCTCCAACTTTACTTAGAGTACAAAGGCAAAGGACAAAATGAATCCCAGGATCTTTGACCTTTTATTTATTTTTTTTTTTTGAGACAGAGCCTCAAGCTGTCACCCTGGATAGAGTGCAGTGACATCACAGCTCACAGCAACCTCCAATTCCTGGGCTCCATCGAGTCTCCTGCCTCTGCCTCCCAAGTAGCTGGGACCACAGGCGCCCGCCACAACGCCCGGCCATTTTTTTGTTGCAACCATCATTGATGTTTAACAGGCCCGGGCTGGATTCGAACCTGCCCTCTCAGGTGTACGTGGCTGGCGCCTTAGCCCACTGAGCCACAGGCCCTGAGCCGACCTTTTAATTAATCAAAAAATCCAAAACCAAAACACTAATTTTATAAAGCAGATACTTTCACAGACTCGCTTTTATCAAAGTTCCAATATGCACTCCATAATTCAATATATAATATTGTAAGGTTGTCAACTGTCAGAAACTGTCTGGGTTTAGTGGTCTTCAAACCATTACTCTCATGTGGTCAACTTCCTCCAACTCTCAAAATTGTATACTTTATGAGCCATTGCTCTTTGTCCCAAAGTGTCAGATCTTTAAGCACAGCATTTTCCTCTGGCAAATGTGAACTGCAGACAAAATATTAGATTTATGTTAGCCTCACCAAATGACTAAGCTTACTTACTGTTAGTGGGTTCTTTGTGTTTTGGGGGGGGGTGTTGCAATTTTTGGCTTGGGCCAGGTTTGAACCTGCCACCTCCAGCATTTGGGGCCAGCACCCTACTCCTTGAGCCACAGGCACAACCTGTGTTTTGTTTTTGCGTTATGAAATTGTCCATTTGGAAGTTTGGAAGCTGTGATGTCTCATAAAGAAAATCAAATTATACATGTCTTGATAACCCATGAACAACATTCTATCAATGGAAATGAATGTATCTCAGGCTACCCCACAATCACATTACCAGGTAAAATGGAACCCTTACTTTGAGATAAAACACAGCCGACAGTTGTTAATGAAACCTTAATTGAACTGTTAAAGCACCATCTTTACCAGCAAGCTAATGGGTAATTCACTACTCTTACACAACTGTCCAATCCTGATAAGTTATTCCACTAGTTAAATTTAGCAAAAAGATAAGTCAGGTAGACTAAACTGTTCAGTGATAAATCGGGTAAAATGCTGTATCACTTCTACAAGTATCTTTTCTTGTCTCCATGGAACAACAATCTCCCTCAAAATTACATGCTGCTGTCTTAGCCATCAGTTAGTACCACTGAGTATACTTCTAGAAAAAGAAATGGTGACAGATATTGTTCCTTGTCATATGCTGTCCCAGAAGAATACTTGCAAAATGCTTTAAATGAATATATGTTTGAACCTAAGTGAAATCTTAAATTATCCAGATAGTTATATGGTGCTTTGAATCAAGTGATGTATCACTAGGAAAATATTTTTATGTTTCATTCTAATCATTTTAGAAAATAGTAGTTTCAGATTCGTAAGATGCATTCTAAAATTACAAATAAAGATTCTGTTTCAGGTAGTTAAAAAGTTAAAAAAAACCTCACTAATATCTTTAGCTTGGGTATCACAATACTACTGCAATTCACTCTGGTTTTCAAATCTCTAGTTTTAATAACCTTAGGTCACACAGCAGACAAATTTCAAATATAATAAACAATTCAGACAGCAAGTCATGGATATGTAAATATAAAAATAGAAAAGTATTTGCATACTAAAACATACACCTGGAGCTCTTCTCTTTTTCATACCAAATTGTATTTCACCTGTAAAAGCTGATTAAACACCCAATGCAGCTAACTAAAAAACTTGGTCAAAGAAACAAAGAAGAATTGAACCATATGAGGACATAGTGAGAAGGTGGCCATCTACAAGCCAGACAGAGACTCAGAAGAAAATCAAATCTGCACTTTGATCTTGGATTTACAGCCTACCAAACTGTGAGAAATAAATTTCTGTGGTTTAAGGCAAAACAAAGCAGGATCTGTCTGTAACATCAATTAACCAAGCAGTAAAGACGCTACTGCACTGTCCTAGGTGCTGGGGAGGAAAAAAAGTACTACAGAAGACAGACCTTACCCTCAGGGGGCTTACAAATGTAGTCAGTGAGACAAGGCAAACATGAAATAAGATGATGCACCAAAGAGTACTGCAAATACATAGGACAAACTTCATAGGTGGTAGACTCTACAATGAATTCAAATCAAACACATTTGTATTTTCAGATAGCAGTGATTCATAGAACTCAACAGCAGAATGTTTGCCATGTAATATGTTTCAGCACTTCAGTTCTTTACTGCCCCTCCCTTTAAAAAAATATTTTCCCTTACCATCAAAGCAAAGTTAAAACTTCTACAAAACACGTCGTATTTTGATAGAAATTTAAGTGAGTAAAGCCTTTAGAATATATTCAAGAATGCTGCAACCCATGTCCTTTTCAGTATCCCTAGTTCTCAGTACTGTGTGCAAAGCACTAAAAAGAAAGCAAGCATTCAGATCTTAGAAAATCCAAATTCTAAAAGTTAGTAAATCAATGACAAAATTTAAAGGAACAACCTTTTCCTCATCTGCCTCTGGAGCCACTGCCCCACCCCCACTCCATACCCCAGCAGAAGCCTGGAAATCCTCAAGGGTTAGGCAAGGATTGGAAGTTCACAGTGAAATCTCTGAGGACAGGCTATGGAAGAGAAGAAAGGAAGCCAGGAACCAGTAGGTTCCTGAGCAGAGTGACTGAGAGGCACCATTACCAGCTACTCTTGCCCACCTGGAATCTCACACACTTTGGAGAAAGGACCGCTGTAGCAGCAACCTCCTTGGAGACTAGCTGAGAAAACACAGGATTCTACTGGTTTGTCTGTGTTTGTTTTAAGGATCAGATCACTTAGTAGCCTCGCTTATAAAATCCAAAACACAAAGATGACCAATTATAAAGCAAAAATGATATTCATATCAATTTATACCTCAAAAACAATGACAAAAGGAGATATTTACCAGGCTAGTTCCAAGGGTTCATTTTCCTGTGGTAATGAGGGCTCTTCTAGACATTAACAAGAATCTATTTTTGGATGCACTGAAAATATCAATTCATCTATCCACACCAAAATTCTTAATCCTTGGGGGGAAAAAAAACTCAATTCACTCTAGTTTTGATAGAAATAAATATATTCTATAGTACACTACTAATCTTCCTAAGAAGGATAAATAAACCAAAATGTTACATTTAAGAAGACCTTAGACTTTTCAAAATATCCTAGCAAAAGTAAAACAGTTTCATTTGCTTAAAAAGTATACTTTCTACTATAGCAACTGACCAAAGAATAGCAGTAACTTAAGAGGCACTAAATGACACTAAAACATTACACCAAATGTGGGCCACTGCATAGCTAGTCTACTAACCTCATTTGTGGTACTCATGTGTGATGCTATATTTAATGAATTCTTATCAAAAGGCTAAAGCTACATGCTTCCCAACTGTAGCTTTATGATTTAAAATAAACCACTCAAGATATGAGCCCTGCCATTCTTCTGAAGACCAAGATCACAAAATAAGGAGTGAATAGACAGAAAGAATAGGAAAGTAGTTATGTATAGTATATACTAATGACAAGACTACTATATAGGAATCAAGGCTGGGTCAGTCATTGACATTTCATGCAACCAAGCAACTGATCCAAACAAATCAAAACAGATGAGCGATGACCAAGGTTTTTGTCAAGAGTTTAGTATTTCATGCATTCATCCATTGATCCTACATCAGTAGCTTGCTCAGGTTCTAGACAGGAAAGTTGGTAGACAGCAAACGTGTGTTACTCAGGAGAAGGTGCTCCATCAAAATCTGAAGTAAGGTTCAGTAAGCCAACACATTAGGCCTCTTTACCATGTGAGGGTGGCTTCCTACAGTTGATTTGAGAAGCTTGCTCCACTTTGGTCAACAAGGAGAAGACCATCAGGGATGACTCACCCAATCACAATCATGAGGAGAAACCATGAGAAGTTGTGTGTTTCTTTGGATACTCACCAGACAACACCAAAGGCTCCATATCCAATAGGTCTATCCGGCTCAATATCCAGCTGCTGTTGTGGATGATGCGAGTGCTGATGATGGTGCGCCTTAACTGTAGCAGCTGCGGCAGCCTGTACCTGAGCTGGGGCTGCTGCAGCTGGTCCAGGAGCCTGACCCGGTGCCGGTGATGGGAAATATGGCTGTTGTTGCCCAGGGTTTAACATGGCTGCAGCTGCAGCCGCTGCTGCGGCTGCGGCAGCTGCCGAAGAGGTATGCTGCTGTACAGGGTGTACAGCAGCAGCCGACCCTGGGTGAAGATGGTGTTGAGGGTGGTGGTGGTGGTGAAGGTGAGGAGGAGGGAGGTGTGGAAGGTGGTGATGGTGGTGGTGGTGGTGACCTGCTGCTGCTGCAGATGTACCGCCATTGTAAGCCGCCATCATTTTTGCATTGGCTCTTGTGCCACAAAGAGACATTCAAAAAAATGCCCTTTGATTGGAAAGCAAACTGGGTCAAGCTGTCATTTGGCCATTTAAAAATGAAGAAAAACCACTCACTCCACCTCAAAAAACATAGAGCGTAACTGGCTTTATGTCTTCATCAGTCAATCCCAAACAAGTCAGAGGATCTTGGTGTTTAATTTTGGGGTGAGCGTGTGTGGAAGGGTGTAGGTTGCCAAAAAAAGGGGGGGAAAGAAGAAAAACAAAAAAGAAAAGAAAAAGGGAAAAAGGACCCCTTCCCCCCAGGATTCCTACCACAAGTGGGTACTAAAACTCCATTCTTAATTTGGGGGAGGTTCCAACTTTGAATGTGGGAATAAAGGCCAAACCTCCCGACCCCCTGAACTCCACACACGAAAAGGATCAGGTAACACACCACCCTTGGAATCTTGTAAGAGGTTTGACTCATCTACCCCTTCCATTCCCACATCCTTTTCTAAACACCTACCACCTCCTCAAAAACACAATTTTTAAAAATTTCAACCACCTAAACAGAAAAGATGAAGGGAAATATTCAGGGAAACCCGGTTCCAGCTCCCCCCGCTCGAACTCTCAGGCCTTCCTACATCTCCCCCTACTCCTAGTCAGGTTGACCTGATTGGGGGGTGAGGGGTGCAGAGGGTACCAAACTTTCCTTGGCAGAATGAGCCAGGGAAGGAGGTGGAGTGGAGAGGAGGCGACGTGCAGGACAGAGAGGAGAAAGATAAGCCGGGCAAAAGTGAAGGTAAGGAGGTGCAAGGAGGAATGAAAGAGGAGTGGGCAGTACTCGGACGCCCAGAGGGAACCGCCCCGGGAGAAGGTTAAGGTCCCGGGGCCAAGGAATAGGAGCCCCGGGAGGCGGGCGGGGTACGGTCGGAAGCGGGCTGACTCCTGCCCCCGCCACCGGCTGCTCTGCTGAGAAGGGTTGGGGGGGAGAGCGGGTGGGTCCCCCCGCGCGACGGCCCCCGCAAGGCTCAAGGCTGCTCCGTCTCCCCCCCTCCCCCCCACCCGGCTTCAGTCCCTGCGGCCGCTTTCTCCTTAGCCGCCGTGGCCGCTTTCTCCTCGGCCGCCGCCTCCTCAGCCGCCGGTGCCGCCGCGGCCGGACTCACCTCCCCTAGCAAAGCCGGATAGAGCGGAGCCAGCGGCGGACACGCGCAACCAGCCGCCGAGGCCCCGCCCCCGCCTCGCACTGACCGGCTGCCCTAGCCAATCCACGCCCACCTGTCCGCGTCCGCCTCCAATCCTGGGCCGAGAGCTTCAGACAGGCGCACTATTCGGCCAGTGGCAACCAGGTGAGGGTCTCCTGGGGAAATCCCGCCCCCTAAACGGGATGGGCAGATAGAAAGACCAATCAAAGGGCAGAATTTAGCCTGACCGACAAGGCTGAAAGCCAATTAAAAACCAAAGATCTTCGTGACATTTTCTTTCGCCTCTCTCCTCTTTTCTTTTTCTTCTTTTATTTATTTATTTATTTATTTATTTATTTATTTATTTATTTATTTGGCAAGAGCAGGAAGCTGCGTGCAAATCCCGCCTGCAAAAAACTGGAAGAGAGGGGCGTAATAAAAGAACCAATCATGAGCCGGAAACAAAGAACAGAGCAACCAATCCTTGGGTTGAAGATGAAGAGGGATGGAACTGGGACCAGATAGACATATGACTTAACAAATGGAAAAAAGGATTGAGCTAGGTCCCGCCCCCCCCCCAAGATGCCCTATAGGGCAGGATTATGGGGAATTCGCTGTCATTTCGGAGACGACCTCTTCAAGAGGCGGGGCCAAATGAAAGGGGTGTTGTCTTAAAGTGGGCGGGACCTAGACAAAGAAGGCGGAGTCCAAATCATCTCTGGTCCGTTGATAGGAGGGAGCTATGTACTATCGCTTTTAATACTTAAAAGGGTGCAAAAATAAGGAGAGAAAAAAGGAATATCAAGGTTTAGAAACTCAAGGTCCAAGGTTATTCAACAAGAAGACAGTCACAGAAGAAACTCAGTAGACTGGCATCTCAGAGCCTACGGCTGTTCCTTCATGGTTAATTTTGATCTTGGCGAAAAGAGGACAAATTTTCGAGCTCACAGGTTCAAGACCAGCTGGAGCAAGAGCAAGACCCGGTCTCTAAAAATAGTAGGGAGTTGTGCACCAGTAGTCCCAGCTACTTGGGAGGCTGAGGCAAGAGACTCTCTTAGGCCCAAGAGTTTGAGGTTGCGTGAGCTGTGACGTCACAGCGCTCTAATGAGGGCAACATTAGTGAGACTCTATCTCAAATCATAAAAATAAAATAAACTAAAATAAAATGTGAAATAATAAACTTACAGAACCTTATCCCTACTAAAACTGTATGCTGTCATCTTTGATTCCTCCTTTGCCTGTCCACTCTTCCCCTTCCAAACAATCAAATCTTAAACATTTTTAAACACCCTCCATCCCCGCTTCTTCCCAATCACTACAGCATTACCAAATTTACACCACTAGCATTTTTAATGAACCTCCGTGCCTACAGGCTAGCTCTCCTTTAATCTACCCTCTGATGAGGGCATAGCAAACTTTTAAAAATACAAGTCTGACCATGCCCTTAAATAACGTCAATAAGGATAAATAGCCTGGTAGATCTGGTTCCTGCCTACCTTGAAGGGTTTAACCTCTCATCTTCATCCGCTACTTCAGACATTCTGAACTTGTAGCAGTTCCGTGAATACTTTGTTGCCTCTAAACCTTCAAACATATCTTCAGCCCGTGACACTTTTCACCCACCCTTCCCTCCTCTAATTCATTCTTCAGAGCTTCATGTAAATTTCACTTTTTTTCTTGAAAGCTCTCATCAGCTCTGTTCTAGATATGTGTTTCTCTTACACGTCTTCATGGCACTGCCTCCCTTGCGACACGGAGAACTCTGTATTTTAAGTCTTGCTCAATATGCCTAGTTCCTAGGACAGTACCTGAAAAATGAGAAGATACTACGGATCATTCTGAGTTACTGAGTGCATTTACTTTAGGCAATTTAACATTTCTCGGTCTCAAGTGCTTCGACTTATATAGTAATGTGTGCCTTTTCAGGTTAATATGAGGGTTAAATGAGATATGTATTTAAACTGCTTGGCAAATAGTAACATTTCAATACATATTGATTCTTTTCTACCCTCACTGTCACAAAATATTTGGGATCTCTTTCCAATTTTCCAGTGCACATTAATCTCCTCCAAAGCTTAGTTTCCTGGAAGCTCCTTAGACATGCAACTTATCTGGAGCTACTCGCGACCTAATGAATTAGAATGGATGTGAGAGGAGAAGGAGTCTGTTTAATAAGCCCTCTAGGTGATTCTTACACACACTGAAGTTTGCGAAGCTTTGACTTAGAAAGAAGAAAGGGGCTTAGTCGTAAAGTTTATTTTTCAGCACTTAGTATAGTACTAACACATAGAAAGTGATGAATAAATTAAACTAACCCACCAGAACAACAATTGCACCTTATGTTATTTATTCTTTTCACAAACATTTTTTGAGCACCAATAAAAGGTAGTCATGGTGCTAACTTCAACTATGTGGGAGAGGAGACGTATGTACAGATGCTCCTTTATTCATGATGGTGTTTGGATCTGTATAAACCTATTGTTAATTAAAAATGTCATAAGTTGAAAATGCATTTAATATACCTGACCTACTGAATATCATAGCTTAGACTACCTTAATATTCTCAGTACATTTACATTAGCCTACAACTGGGCAAAATCATATAACAAAATATGTTTTATAAAGTATTGAATATCTCATATAATTTGTTGAAGATTATACTTAAAAAATAGAATGGTTGTGTGGGTGTACTCAAAGTAGTTTCTGCAGAATATGTATCATTTTTGCATCATCACAAAGTCAAAAAATCATAAATCAAAGTCAAGGACCCTCTATATTAAAGTCTCTGCACCCAAGGGTTCTATCTCCAGCTGAAGCTGGAATTTCCAAAATGTTTTGTGCGCGCTTTAGGGGTTAAATAAAGTGATCAGTTAGGCTCCTGGAAGAAATTAGTACAATTCATTCAATTTGGTTTTTTTTGTCTTCATAAATATCCATTTCTGTCAGCACTTTATAATTTACACAATAAACGGAGTAGTGTACATGTATATAATTTATAAATAAATAAAAATTCACAAATTGAGGAGTCGTGCTCAATTTTTTTTTCCTAAAAATTGGGAAGTCATTGGCCTAGTAATCAGGTAATGTTCATAGTTTAGATCAGTGCTGTCCTAGAAAAATATGATAGCCATATGTAAAATTTTGGGTTAAAAGAAATTGGTAGAATTATTTTGATATATTTTCTTTAACTCTCTCTCTATATATATATACATAATACTGTCATTTTAACATGTAATAAATATAAAAAAGATACTATACATATGTTTTTGATACTAAGTCTTTGAAATCTGGTATGTATTTTGCATTTACATACAATTGAATTAAAAATTCAATTTCTTCCGTCACACTAGCTACATCTCAAGCGTTCATTAACCACATGTGGCTAGTAGCTTCAATTTTTTTTTTTTTTTGTAGAGACAGAATCTCACTTAATCGCCCTCAGTAGAGTGCCATGGCATCACACAGCTCACAGCAACCTCCAACTCTTGGGCTTAAGCAATTCTCTTGCCTCAGCCTCCTGAGTAGCTGGGACTACAGACACACGCCACAATGCCTGGCTATTTTTTTTTTTTTTTTTTTTGCAGTTCACTGGGGCTGGGTTTGAACCCGCCACCCTCGGTATGTGGGGCTGGCACCATACTCGCTGAGCCACAGGCACCGCCCTAGTAGCTTCGTATTAAACAACACAGATCTAGATCATGGGTTTGAGTCCTAGCTCTGCCCCTCACTAGCTCTGTAAACTTAGGCAAGTTCCTTAGCCTATCTTGATGTGAACTTCCTTGTCCCTAAAATAGAAAGCATCCCTCACTTCTGCAGTTGTAATGATTCAGAGAGACAATCCATGGAAAGCACATAGCCCCGGGCCTGCTGGCTAGCTCGCAATCAGTGGCTGTAAGTGGGATGGTCCTTATTAGTATAGGTATTATAATCAGCTGAGAAACACATTTTGGGCACAGTTTGGTCCATGCTCCCAGCATTCCATCCAGGTGGGGTGGCTGTCCCCTTAAACACATTACCAGACAGTACAATTTCCGGCTTTTTCCATCCCGTTCCATTTTCAGGAGCTGAGCATGATGAACGAGAAGTCGGAAGTGAGTCAGCAGGATAGCACTTAGAACCTAAAAAAGCAAGCAGGACATCAGAATGCATAAGCAGGAATATAATATGCAGGAAGTGGGAGGTGATCTTCCCTTTCTTCCAAGAACTGCCTCACCCCCTGAATTGTCTGCAGAGACTTTGGAGAAGTTGGGCCAGGCCCAGGGAGACGAAAGGACTGCAAAGGGAGCAGCTCACAGTCAACAGCACTGGGTGCTCCACACATGTCATCTCACGTGATAAATCATCATTATGTCCTATTTTGCAAGAAGAAAGAGACTCATGAAGGCAAAGTAACTTATCGAACCTCACAGAGCTAGTGAGTGACAAAGCTGGGACTGGCAAGCTCCACAGCGCACCCCACATTCTTGGAAGAAATGGCAGAGGAAGTGATGCTCTGGACACTTGCCGTTTTTTGAGCTTCAGTTTCCTCATCTGTGTAATGGGAGTCATAACATCTGTTTTGAAATAGAAAGGATTAATATTAAGAGAATTAAATAAGGTCAAGTATTACCATATGAAACATCTAGCACAATGCCTGGCACAGAGGCATTTCCTTCCTTGCTTCTGTGCATCGCTTACTGGTTAATGTTTTCCTGGTACCTCCATTTTGGTATATCTCGTCTCTTGTGTTTGGGGAATTGGTTGTGATACTTAAATCCTGGTAAACTGGCTTGGCGCCTGTAGCTCAGCAGCCTGGACGCCCACCACAGACACTGGAGCTGGTGGGTTCCAATCCAGCCCGGGCCTGCCAAACGATGACAACTACAACCAAAAAGTAGCTGGGCATGGTGGCGGGCACCTGTAGTCCCAGCTACCTGGGAGGCTGAGGCAAGAGACTCGCTTAAGCACAAGAGTTGGAGGTTGCTGTGAGCTGTGATGTCACTGCACTCTACCAAGAGTGACATAGTGAGACTCTGTTTCAAAAAAAAATAATAATCCTGGTAAACTGTCAAATGCTTCTATTTCCCTTCATCCATTTTCCTGAGTCCCTTCAGGCCCTCTGTCAACCTTGTGAAAGACATAAAGCTTTCAATGCCCAAGTAAAGCTTGGAGAGAGGGTGAGCAAGGCAGCAAATCTTGGAGGTATTGCTGTAGGACAAAGGGCATGTCCAGGAGAGCTACATGAAAGCAGGGCAAGAGAAGACAAACAAGACAGTAGAAGATTCAGTCAGGGAGTCAATAGCAACTAAAATAGAGACAGAAGATGGCAGCGACCCGGGTGAGACCAGACAAATCTAAGTTCATAGGCTGCCTGGGCCTTCTTCTCCTACTACTAGGCCTCCACCCATCTCAACAGTACAGCCTCTGATCTCTGCAAGAGTTCTCTTTGCATTTATCTGAGGTCCCTGGCCTCGTCTTACCGCTCTCCATCTTTCCACCGCTGAGTGGGATATTCATCCCAGCTCCAAATCCAATGACCAAACTTTAGCCCTGGCCTGGGCTGAACACTTTCCTTCTTCCCTGGTAAATCAATGATGAACATTTTATCTTAAAGTTAGCATTAAAAATTTTTTTTAATATATTACAAAATCATTATGCTTAATAATTGTAGTTGTCCTTTATTACTTGGACTTTTTTTTTTTTTTTTTGAGACAGAGTCTCACTATGTTGCCCTTGGTAGAGTGTCGTGGCGTCACATCTCACAGCACATCTTGGGCTTAAGTGATTCTCTTGCCTCAGCGTCCCAAGTAGCTGTGACTACAGGTGCCCACCACAATGCCCGGCTATTTTTTTCTTTTTTATTGTAGTTGTCATTGTTGTTTTAGCTGGCCCGGGCTGGATTCAAACCCATCAGCCTCGGTGTATGTGGCCAGTGCTGTAACCACTGTGCTATGGGCACCAAGCCTACTTGGACTTCTTAAGCTTTAATAAAGTATAACTCACATGCATTGGACATAACAGTAAAATGAGGGATGTTTCATCACATTACATGGGCCTTGGATCCGTTGTTAGCTTGGACTCAAAATACTTTATACTTTTCATCAAAAGGGCAATAATGAACCATACACAAAACTTCCACCTGTGCATCCCAATACATCAAGTGACAGAGCTCAGCTTCCAGAACAGAATATAGATTGCCTTCTCAGAAACTATTCACAGACAGTAGTGTCAGGTTAGAAAGAAAGCTGCAGCCTTACATAGCTATTCCTAGAGTTCGTAGGTGAAACTAAGTTCTCCAAGACAACATTGGGTACTATGTGGGCAAAACTAAGTGGTGGCTCCCAGACCTTGCTACATGTTGGATCATCTGGGGATCTTTAAAAAATACTCCTGCCTGGCTTTAACAGTAGCCTGGTAAATGTTTAACAATCAGCTATCTAGGA
>CAUYON010035774.1:0-11902 GCA_963573935.1 Arctocebus calabarensis
TAGTATTCCATGGTATACATGTACCACGATTTATTTATCCATTCATGGGTCGATGGGCATTTGGGCTTCTTCCACAACTTAGGAATTATGAATTGGGCTGCAATAAACATTCTGGTACAAATATCTTTATTATGATGTGATTTTTGGTCTTCAGGATATATACCCTATAAAGGAATTATAGGATCGAATGGCAGATCTATTTTTAGATCTCTAAGTATTCTCCAAATGTATTTCCAAAAGGAATGTACTAGTTTGCATTCCCACCAACAGTGTAGAAGTGTTCCCCTTTCTCCACATCCACGCCAACGTACTTGCCATTCTTAATTTTGGGTATATGTTGGGGGTAAGGTTGAAGGTTACTTTAATGCTGAAGCTTTGATTGGAGTACCTTGAGAATTCTCTAGTGAGAGGACTGGTCTAATCAAGATATTACCTAGATGACCACACTCTTGATACAATACATTCTGAAGGATAATTTCAGTTTCAGGATTCTATTGTTAAAGGAACAAGCCAGGAGATGGCCACTCTGAAAAAGCAGAGTAAATCTGTGTTAAAAAATTTTTCATTCAGTTTTTAATATTGGAGTTCTCTGAAAAATGAGACGGAGAGAAGGAAGAAGGAAGAGACAGAGAGAAAGAGAGTGGACATATGTGCAAGCACTCACGGTTTGTACCCAGTTCATAGATGAACCAGCAAGGGCCATACTTCTACTTATTTTAACTACGTGAAGACACTGTGACCCAGTTGTTCGTCAGAAGTTGGGACAAGTGAGAAGCGGGTAGATCATTCACTGCAGTTAATGATCAGCTCTGGATGTTAGGAGCAACTTCAAGACTATGTTGTGGAGCTGGAGAACACTGTGTTCTCTGCTGCTCTCCCATGTTGAGTCTCTAATAAATACCAGAATATTAAGAACTTCCTAATGCTGTATTCTGTCACTAATAGTTGTCAGGTTAATCATTATCCCATACGTGGGACTAATTCAGGTACCTATGTACTTGGCATCTCTGCCTCAAATTATGAGGTGTGAAAACGGGTCTGTAGATGACGAGTCATAAAATATCACCACAGTATGTCTCAACCCAGAGGAGTGGCTTGGCCTGAGTCTTAGTATATACACATCTTCCAGGAATAGACCATTTTGCACAAATATGTAGACAGGCTTCGGGCGTGGTTGGGCTACTTGCCCTCAGATATCCTAGACCCTATCACTCTTATCTGGAGCCTGTGAATGATTATTCCACTACTTGCTTCATAAGCCTGGGCATAAGCTTAACCACTAGGCCTTTACTTGTTCATTCATCCATTCGATTTGGTGGATATTTCGTATCTACTATGTGTCAGGCCTTTGGTTAGGCACTGAGGATAAAATGGTTAGCTAAGGAGAACAGAAGGCCAGGTGTGAAGTCTGCAGACTACTGAGAATGAAGTGGTACCTGAGGAAATAGACATTGATCATGTAATGCCCTGATGGATGTGTAATTCTAAACTGATGCAAGACTTCTAAGGAAACAAATACTTACCTAGGAAGATAAATACTTACCCATAAGAAGGATCTATACTTGGGAGTCTGGGAAGGCTTCCTTGAAGAAAGTGCGTCTACAGCTGAGATGCAGGAGGGATAAGGATCCAGAAAGAGAAGTAGCCTGCATGTAGGCCTGCAGTGACAGGATTTTGAGGCACTGGGGAACTAAGGAAGGACTCAGGTGTGAAAACTTAGAGGAAGCCAGGGGAGGCAGGAGAGACAGATGGGGGTCAGATCCTATAGGAACTTCAGTGTCCTTTTAAAACCAAGGAGAAGGTACTGAATGGTTTTAAGTAGACATAAATGACATAGTCAAAATTCTGATTTGAAAGAAGTCCCTCTGGCCACTGTCATCAACAGAGTGAGGAGAAGGGTATGATAAATGTGAGATGACCAGTTAATAGCTATCACAGAGGTCTAGGCAAGAGGTGACAACATTTATGTTTAGCATAGTTATGAGGAAAGATATACAGAAGTGGATAATTCCCTAGATATCTAGGGATAAAATTGATGATGCTGTTAATCAGAGTTGAGGCTGAAGAAGAGGGAAGAGACAGATATGACTCCTAGTCTTCAGCCTGCATGATTCTATGAATAGTAGTTTTATTCACAGACAACTACTAGAAGAGGAAGACTAGGTTTGCTCTTGTTGATTTGGCATAGGTGTGCAGTGCGAATCATGAGTTTAATTGCAAATGTTTTGAATCTGAGTACTTTTGGGAGACCTAAGAGCACAAGGCTCCCAGACATAGCCCCCAGAGAGCTCATGTAGCTCATCCCCATTCCACCAGCACAGGGCTCCTTGCTGGCTGGTTGCAGCCTCTTACCAAGGCTCATTGTCCATCAATGATGAGGTTGAATTTTTCCCACAGTAGGGGATGATGTGGTTCTTTGATTATGAATCCATAAGCATATCTGTATGTAGTTTTTTTCTGCCATTGGCCACCGTGGCTTTAGGAGCCATTGGGGTGCAATGGGAGAACCTCTCATCCTGGTTAGATGAGAATTGATTCCCAGTTAGGCTCTGCCATAATAATCTCAGGGATTTTGCCATTGTGATTACTGTAGACCAGTATTCCCTCCTGTGTGAGAAAAGCAGTCGAACTAGATAGTCTGTAAGAGTCCTTCCGGCTCTAATGCTCAGTGATTCTCATTTCTAATCTCAACTTGCACCAGTCAAACAGTTTGAGGAATGGAGATAAATACACTTCTCGATATAGGGAGTAATCCTTGGCCATTTTGAATGTCTCATGTTTGATTTGCTCATCCCTCAGAGCCTTAAGTCATCCATCCTTCATTTATCAGTGCTTAAAGGTAATTTATCAGATGTAGCAGTTTTTAAATGGGGATGTTTGAAATGTTTCTTCCTAAGTGTTGACTTTGATCCATGAGCTATGGCTCCCACTGAGAAGGATTCTGGTGCTGCATCTTAGATGGGAGGACAAGCACTGCACTTGATTGGTGATATCTGCGATTGGTATGGGAAAGAGAGTGCAGCACCACAAGTGCCAGGCTTTGCCATCCTAGTCCTGTGACCTGGCCTTCTGTTTGCCCTGCCCGTGCATGAGCACTCTCTGATGGTTAAAATAAGTAATTCTAGTACTTTCCCAAGTTTGTTCTAGAGCTGAAATTTTCTGCTCTCTTTTATTGTGTTTTATTCTAATGTCATTTCAAACTATTTGGTGGAATAAGAAAGGGATGCCTATATGTCTACTTGATTTTGTTTAATGGTTAACATTGGTCATCACTTCTTGAATAATATGTCAAATGTCTACTTTTCTATATTTAAATGGGCAATCTGATAGAAATCTTTCCGTGTAGGTTAATAATTATGCAGGAACTCAGGGTTAGTGTTTCAAACTAGTGCTTGTCAACTTACATATATGCATGTGTGTGGAGTGTGCATATGTATCACCAAGGGATCTTGTTAAAACACAGATTCCTGCACTTTTCTCCCAGGGATTCTGATTCAGTAGGTCTGGATGGGGCCTGAGATTCTGACAAGCTGCTTGTTTGGAACCACATATAGAATAGCAAAGGTCTAAACATCATTGTACAGAGGCAGAGATGGAGATAGATAAATTCAAGGGCTGAATGTTGGTCTTTATGCCATGTGCTAAAACCATTGATTATGGACAAATAATACTCCTCCCTAAATGTTTGATATGAATCTATTTTTGTATGATTTCCTTCTTTTTCCTGAGAATAGAATGCAGGAAAAAAATACTGGTGGATCAAGGTCTGTAGTTAATTTTTTCCAGGCAATTAAAATTTTATTGAGCTCCTAAAACAGTCAATATATGCCACCAAATGTAATTATTTATTTGTGACGTTTTAAAAAGTTTGAATCATTTTGTTTTACTGAAAAATGTATACTTGTTCACTGTAAAAAAATTCAGACAATACAGAAATGCATAAAATAGAAACTGAGGATCTCCCAAAGCCTACCCGTGAGATTTAATAACATCATTAATAAGTGTGAACCGTTTGGTGTGTGACCCTTCAGACTTTTTCTTGTGCTAGTATAAATCTTGCCTGCCTATATCTGCACATAAATACAGAAATAAATATTATGGAGGGAAAAAGAAATACATCTTTTCCTTTCTAAAAGGAGAAAATCAATTTTAGGTCCTACAGGGTAAGATTTAAAGGTGCCAAAAATAAATATTTTCTCTTTGTCTCTGTCTGTCTCTCTCTGTTTTGTTTTCTCTCTCATATTTCTGCACTTTGCTTTTTGACACTCATATATTATAATACTTCAAACATCTTTGCAAATTAGTATATACTTTTGTTTGTTTGCTGGTGTTTTAGTTGTGCTGGCCTGGTTCCCTTTTTTGACTATACCTATCAATGTTTATTATTTCCTATCTCACAGAGTATTTCAGCGGTATGAAACCCAGGTAAATAAACAATAAATGAATTTTACAGCTATGGTTACCACCCCCTGGGCCATAGACAATACTGGTCTGTGGCATGTTAGGAACCAGGCCATGCAACATAAGGTGAGTGGCAAGCAAGCCAGTGAAGCTTCATCTGTATTTACACCTGTTTCCCATTTGGTGTGAGCTCTGTCTCCTGCCAGATTGTTAAATTCTCCTAGGAGGAGGAACCTTGCTATAAACTGCATGCACAAATGATCTAGTTTCCACACCCCTAATGAGAATCTAATCACCCCACTGCCCCCTAGTCTATGGAAAAATTATCTTCCGTGAAACTAGTTCCAGGTGCCAAAGAGGTTGGGGACCACTGTTTTACAGCACTTTCAAGTGCCAACATTACATTGAATCATTTTGTCAGATCTGGATGCAACATGAAGGATTTTTTGTTGTTGTTTATTCCACAACTGTTCACTGAGCACCTGCTGTGTGCCAGGCATTGAGGTTATAAAAGTGCATAACCGAGATGGCCATGGAGCCTGTCTACATCCTGATGATCCATGTAAAACTAGGGGCGTGGGGTGTTTTGCTGCATTTTTATCCTGGTAAGATGCAGTTTGGTATTTTGTGAGTTTTTAAGGAGAACAAGAAGGTCCTAGTAACTTTGCTCACTTTGCTTGACATGAAAGGATGAGACCATCGCCGCCTCTGAGGTTTCTTTCCTAGCTTTGGCTGGAATCCAGTTTGAAGACATCTGGAGTTCAGATGTAGGGTGGGGCAGGCCAGAAAATAATTCTCTCTCCGCATGTGACTCAAAGGACATGCAAGGGCAAGACTAGAGGATATTATTATTTCGAATCGAGAGCTATGCACATCAGGATTTACAGGAAACGAGGTGAGCTTTATTAATTTATTTGTTAGAGCACTCAAGTGTGAAATAATGCTTTCTGACCAGTACAAAGGTGGAATGTGAATTCATGCTGCAAATTCAACTAATGTATATAAACCCTGTTTTGCATTAGGCACCACGGGTGTATTATGTAAATGGAGTTCTTTCCTTGTACAAAGACTACCTTTATTGATGAGGCAGCTCTTAATAGCTTGGTTATGTTATCTGGATATTGAGAGCACCAGGATTTATTCTTCTATCGCGTAAGTTACTTTATTATTAGGATTTCTTATAAAGCTCGTTTATTGAAATAATTAGAAGCAAATTGCTCACATCCACATTGGCAGGATAAGCTCCTTAACAAATCACCACACCATGCTCATTCTAGATTGGGTTTCTGGAAAAATACCCTTACAAACTTTTATCAGGAAGAATGAAGACCATATAGGTTTTAAATTCAATATGTGATAATCTTCTGTCAACAGTTGAGCAGCATTTAATGCGCTTACCCTCTCTGCAATTAAAATGTTCTGAATTGGGGTGAGACAGAATGGTGGGGAGAAGTTTCATTCTTTCCAATTAATTTCCTAGGTGGCAGCTGCTGCTTTCCTTCTGATACCCTTTCTCCAGCTGTGGGATGCTTCCCTACTGTGAGAAGGGGCTAGGCCTGGGAAGGAAGGGCTGACAGGTTAATTACACCTGCCACTCTGCTGTCCCACACCCCACAGTGATTTGCCCGTGGTGGAAGGAGCAATTGAATGCAAAACTTGGCAGATGGGAACTAAGAAGTTGGATACCCATTCTCGAAACTGGTTATCCTGTGAAAATTTGAAAGTTTACATAAGAATTCAGATTATTCGGTGTCTGTAATTTATCTAAAAAGCAGAGAATAATCTATCTGGTAGGTATTAGATGGGGTTCTTTCAATGTCAGCAGATTTTTTTCCCCAGTTCACAGACGTTCTTTATTTTCACTATTTGGTTTAGTCCAGGTTTTCTTAAACCCAGATATTGCTTTCATGATTTTTTCCATATCCCCAGTAATACATGTACTATCATTTACTTACTATTTTTCTCCAGAGTCGGCTTTTGAAATTTTTCATAAAAGTTACAAGGTTATTTTCATTTCTTCTAAGATACACCAAACTTAGTACATACCTTTAAAGGCACAAGTATTATTTTTTCTGTGCATTATCTAAAATTATTCCCCAAAACGCTAGTGATACCCATAACACATCTTGTTATATGTGTGTAATGGGCCTGTTTTTACTTTTGTCCACACATGTTCTCACCTGTGACTGCCGTCCTGCCCCTGATTAGCCTGTGGCTTGCATGAGTCAGGGCTGTCCTTGGTCTCAAGACAACCTTCTTCTAAACCTCACACCGCTGACTGCTGTGCACATGATAGGGACATGTTTTCAATTCCTTTGGGCAAATACCAAGGAGCCTGATTACTCCTTGTTATCCTGTGTTATCTTGTAGGAGTTTACAATTTTGTGTCTTATGTTTAGATCTTTGGCTTTTTTATTTTTATTTTTTTTTTTGATACAGGGTCTCACAGCAACCTCAAACTCTTGGACTCAAGCAATTCTCTTGCTTCAGACGCCCAAGTAGCTGGGACTACAGGCATGCACCACAGCGTGTGACTATTTTTAGAGTAAGGGCTCACTCTTGCTCAGGCTGGTCTCGAACCTGTGAGCTCAATCTACCTGCCCTGGGCTGCCACTGTGCTAGGATTACAGGTGTGAGCCACCATGCCTGGCCAGGTCTGTGGTCCATTTTGATGAGGGTTTTTCCCTGGCTTTTCCTCTGAGCTTTTGAGGAAATGGTAATGGGAACCCTTGATTACTTCTGACTTGCTTAGTGAAGTCTAGTAGTATGGTTGTTGGCAAAATTCTTTGCTGCATCATTCACCAAGAGTTCAAGAAGGTTGTTATACCATTTTTACTGTTCTTATTTCAGTATTTTATATGCATATACATACTTTTCAGAATCCATTGATATGTATACTAATTTGAAATTGATGAATACCAAATAATTTCTATTTGGCTTTGGATAGAATAGTAATGCAGTTACTAACTAGCAGTAATGCAGTAGTACAGACTTTTTATTTTGATTATGTATGATTTGGGTAGTATTAACCTAAAATAAGGGATACTAGAGATAGATGGGTGTCTGATGGATGGTTATTGATGGGTGAGTAAGACCAGTATATATATAAAATATGAAAAATTTTGTTGACTCAGCAAAGCAAGTTGAGGCGATCACTTATAGAAATTTTTGTTATTTGTTAGATTGTCCTAACAGCTTTTGTTCCAGGAACTCCAAAAGCAAGATGTCTGATATTTCAGCTATTTCTGCCCACTCATAAGTGAACCCATTCTCTACAGTTTCTTTCAGGCTTCTCCAGAGAGATGCAAGGCTGCGCGTACTCATCCAAAAAGAAATCACAAGGCCGGGCGTGGTGGCTCACGCCTATAATCCCAGGACTCTGGGAGACTGAGCAGGTGGATTGCCTGAGCTCACAAGTTTGAGACCAGCCTGAGCTAGAGCAAAATCCCATCTCTAAAAATAGCTGGGCGCTGTAGAGGGCGCTTTTAGTCCCAGATACTTGGGAGGCTGAGGCAAGAGAATTGCTTGAGCCCATGAGTTTGAGGTTGCTGTGAGCTATGATGCCTTGGCACTATACCAAGGGCAACAAAGAAAAACTCTGTCTCAAAAAAAAAAAAAAAAAACGAGAAAGAAAGAAAAGAAATCCCAGTTTCCTACAATGATAGGATGTATCAGCCGCAACTCCCCTCTGTGGCACACGAGCAGCACGGCAATGTCTAGAGCTTTTCTTGATTGAGCATTTCTGCCTTTCATATTTGTGGTTCTGGTGGAATCAAATGGGAAATGAAAGAAATGAGATTAGAAAGATACATAAGGCCCCGAAGCTCTGGACATCATTCTGAAGACAGTGGAAAGCCACCAGAAGGTTAAAGCAGGAGTGTGCAGTGATTGAATGCGTGTTTTAGAAAGATCACTGTGGCTGCAGTTGGCGGGGTGGGTAGAAGGAGGAGAGGAATTTGTTGCCACTGTCTCAGTGCACGTGAATGAAGACAGAAGTTTAATGACAGTGCCGGGACAATGGAAAGAAGGATATTTAGAATGGTGAAGCAAAATAACTTGGTGGTATAGGGACTCTGGCAAATGAGGGTGACTTCCATATTCCTGGTGTGGGCATGTGGCAGTGCCACACTGGTGTGGTGTTATTTGTATTTGAATACATTACAGTTCAGATGGTAGTCACCATTTACTGGAATTTGTTCTCAATTTCTGATACCATTGCCTTTATACATGCATTGGTTTTGTTAGTTTTGAACATTCTGAATTTGAGATGTTAGCTCTCATGTTTTAGAGTTGGTTCCTCGTTTCTCATAACTTCATCTTTGGAAATTCATTCATTCGTGCATATCTCCAGCAGATGCTTGTTGAATATTGTCACTGTGCCTGACTGTGTTGCCCAGTCCCTCTTGGCCGGGCCACCACACTTCTGTCTCCCATACACCTTGCTAGGCATTTGGTTCTGCCACAGCTGACGTCCCTGGCTTGGACTTACACTCTAAAGCCCTCTCTTTCTTACCCATGCTGGTCTTTCAGACATTGGAACATCTCCCTTTTTGGACTTCCTATTATCATTTACACATGTACCCTTGCATTCTTAGTTGTTGGCTTGTTATCCATTTCATGGATAATAATGGACATTATTATCCATTTCTTTTTTAGGCATTTAAATATATGCTAGGTTGATTTCACATGTCTCACCTTGCAGTTCTAGCCAACCCTGCCCCATTCTGTCTTCATACAACATTACTAATACCCTAGAACAGTGATTTTCAACCAATGTGCCGAGAAAGGATCTCAGATGTGTCATAACCTTTTAAGGATCATTACGTATTTTCAAAAGGAAGTTCAAAGTAAGCTCATTTGTTTTTTTTCCTCTCTTTTTTTTAGATTAGCATTGGTGTGCCATAGAAGTTTATAGGTTCAAGTGTGCCATGAGATAAAAAAGGTTGAAAAACACTGCCCTTGAAGAACACTAAAACAACATACATTTTTTAAAACATAAGAAAGCATGGTGGGTAGGTTCTAAATGGATAACATTATGGGAAGCAGTTGTTTTGAAATAAGTGTCCACCAGTGAAAACAATAGTGGGGACCCGCTGCCAGACTTGCACTGTTTCTCAGACCCCTCTGTCGGGCTGTGGCAGTATTAGCCTGAATTCGGACAAAGTACCTGAATCTGTGAATTTCGGGTCATTCTCTTTAGGTTAGTTTGAAATCTAGTTGGCTTTGGGTTCTATTCCTAATGGAATTTCAGGAGCCCTCTGAGTATTTCTGAGGAGAGGAAAGACACTTAATTTGGCCTTGGACAGGAAGCTTCGTGAGCGTTTTCCTGAGGCTGATTACTTCTCCAGTTTTGTGGCTTTTATGGTCAAGTTCCTCGAAGATGCTTTGCCCTACTCTGAATGCCAACAGCCCAGAGAAAAGTAGGTTTTATGCTTGTTTGTTTTTATTAGATTTTTTTAAAGAGCAGTTTTTATTTTTTACTTTTTAACCAAATAAAATACATCCTCGAATAAAGAGCAGTTTTAAATACACAGCAACACTGAACAGAGGGTACAGAGATTTCCCACATGTTCACTGCCCTTACACGTGGATGACTTCCTCCATTATCAGTATCCCCCACCGTGGTGGGCACATGTGTTATGCTGAAGATCCTACCCTGACACATCATCACCCAAATTTCCTAGTTAGATTAAGGTTTACTCTGAGTGCTGTACTTTTCATGGGTTTGGGCAAATGGATAATGACATATGGTGACTATCAAAGTATCATACAGAGCAGTTTCACTGCCCTAAAAATCCTCTGTGTTGTGGTGACTCATCCCTATGATCCCTTTAACCCCTGGCAACCAATGATTGTTTATTTTCTTTATGGTTTTGCCTTTTCCAGGTGCCATATAATTAGTAACGTACAGTGTTGTTTCCTTTTCAGATTGGTTTCTTTCACTCAGAATTATGCATTTAAGCTTTCTCTGTGTCTTCTCTGTTCCCTCCTTTTTTTTTTTTTTTTCTTTTTTTTTTTTAAGAGAGAGGGTCTTGCTGTGTTGCCTGGGCTGGAGTGTATAATGGTATTGGTATTATCATAACTCATTGTAACCCAAATTCCTGGGCTTAAACAATCACTCTACTTCAATCTTCTGAGTAGTTGGGGCTACAGACCATGCCTGACTAATTTCTAATTTTTTATATTGTTGTAGAGTTGGGGTCTTGCTATGTTGCCTAAGTTGGTCTTGACCTCCTGGTTTCAAGTAATTCTCTCACCCTAGCATCCCAGAGTGCTAGGATTATAGGTATGAGCCAACATGTCTAGCCCCTGTGTTTCTTTTCGTGGTTTGATATCTCATTCCTTTTTTAAAAAAGTTAAATCATAGCTGTGTACATTAATGCAATCATGGGATACAATGTGCTGGTTTCATATACAATCTGAAATATTTTCATCATACTGGTTAACATAGTATTCATGGCATTTTCTTAGTTATTATGTTAAGACCTTTATATTTTGCATTCAGTAAGTTTCACCTGTACCCTTCTAAGATGCACCATAGGTATGGTCCTACCAATTACTTTCCCTCCGCCCATCCTTCCCACTTCCCTCCCTCCCTTGCTCCTTTCCCCATATTCTTGTGCTATAATTGGATTATAGCCTTCACATGAAAGCCATAAATTAGTTTCATAGTAGGGCTGAGTACATTGGATACTTTTTCTTCCATTCTTGAGATACTTTGCTTAGAAGAATATGTTCCAGCTCCATCCATGTAAACATGAAAGAAGTAAAGTCTCCATCTTTCTTGAAGGCTGCATAATATTCCATAGAATACATGTACCACAATTTATTAATCCTTTTGTGTGTCAATGTGCATTTGGGCTTCTTCCATGACTTAGGAATTATGAATTGGGCTGTAATAAACATTCTGATACAGATATCTTTGTTACGTGATTTTTGGTCTTCTGGGTATATACCTAGTAAGGGAATTGCAGGATCGAATGGCAAGTCTATTTTTAGATCTCTAAGTATTCTCCAAACATCCTTCCAAAAGGAATGTATTAGTTTGCATTCCCATCAGAAGTGTAGAAGTGTTCCCTTTTCCTCCACACACATGCCAGTAACTCTAGTTTTGAGATTTTGTTAAGTGGGCTAATCTTATTGGAGTTAGATGATATCTCAAAGTAGTTTTGATTTGCATTTCCCTGATGATTAAGGATGGTGGGCGTTTTTTCATGTGACTGTAGGCCATGCACCTATCTTCTTTAGAGAAGTTTTTCTTCAAGTCCTTTGCCTACCCTGAGATGGGATCACTTGTTCTCTTCTTGCTAATACATTTGAGTTCTCTGTGAATTCTGGTTATTGAACCGTTGTTGAAGGAATAACCTGCAAATATTTTCTCCCATTCTGAGGACTGTCTGCTTGCTATATTTAGTGTTTTCTTGGCTGTGTAGAACCTTTTTATTTGATCAGGTCCCAGTAGTATATTTTTGATAGTGCTTCAATTGCCTGTGGAGTCCTC
>CAUYON010035775.1:0-39298 GCA_963573935.1 Arctocebus calabarensis
AGAAAGTTTCAAGAATCTGGACTCCGTGGGGGAGAGACCTCCAAACCTCCAAACCTCAGGTTGAGAGTGGAGGGGAGTGCCGGGAGCTCCAACTTGCAGGTAGAGAATATATACAGTTTTGTACAGCTTTATGCCTGGCAGCAGAGTGCCGTGGCACAGGGGGAAGGTGGTCCGGTTTTTAGAGGGTCTCTCCCGTGGGGTAGAGTGGGAGGACAGCTGGGGCGATTCACTCAGTTCGAGCCCTGTCCCTGATCAATGTAAAGTAGATGAAAAAGCTGACAGAACAGAACAAGTTTGCAGAATCTCTGCCCTGTGGAGGAGATGCTGGGCTGCTAATAGTCCTGACTTAGTCTGCGAGCTTCAGCTCTTTGTCTCAGCTGTCATCCCCTGAGGGCCTGGTGTGGCCGAAACTCAGCAAAGCCTTGGACCGCCTCAGCCAGCCGTCCCCCAGCCAGCCGTTTTTTCCGGCCAGCCACCCCTCGGCTCACTCTCTCACTGCTTCCCAGCTGGGAGAACAGCACAGACCCGCGGCAACCCACGCCCTGTCCACTCCCCTCGAGAAAGTGTTCAAGAATCTGGACTCCATGGGGGACAGACCTCCAGACCTCAGTGTGAGAGTGGAGGGGAGTGCCAGGAGTTCCAACTTGCAGGTGGAGAATATATACAGTTTTATACCGCTTTATGCCTGGCAGGAGGGTGCCGCGGCACAGGGGAAGGAGGTCCAGTTTTTAGAGGGTCTCTCCCCGGGGGTAGAGTGGGAGGACAGCCGAACTCTGCTCGCTTGTTTGTATGGAGGTATAGCGTATACTGCGAGCTGTTCTTTTGGGGGAGGGGACTCCATTCCCCCTGGTGATGTGCTCTGTACCTTTTATTTGTATCCTTGGGGTCGCAGGTTGCTCCAATAGGGTTGATGTGTGTTCCTCGACCTTGTCTCTTGACTCAGCTCCAAACCGTTGGCTTTCTTGCTAAATTTCTGTCCTTTAACGCTCCTTCTGGACAGAAGCGTCTGCAGAAAGCTGGCTACAGACCACCATCTTGGATCCTCCCCTCTGTTTTATTTTAAATAACATATCAATAGGCAAATTGGACAGGTTCCATGAATATGTGATAGGATTATTTGTGCAAAGGAAACATCTGGAAAGAATCACAGTACAGTCAAGCTCAAGCAGTAGCTATTTCTAGAAAGTGGAGGGTTAAGTTTGGCAGAGGTGGGAGACTTTTTTTTTTTTTGTCTTTATACAACATTGTATTTTTTCTTTGTTTTTTACAGGTCTCTGCTCTTTCCTAATTCAAAAAATATCAATGTATTTACTTAAATATGTTAGGTCATTTTTTTTCCTGGGAAATCCCCAGAGTTGCAGATTTCCCCAGGTTGGTGTCATCTCATCTGAAAAGGTTACCAGTTACTCCTGAACCTGCCCCTTTGTTTCAGTGATTGTTACTCCAATCTCTCGAAAGTTCCCAGAATTCACAGCATTCTCTCGACTCAGCATCCCTCAGTCCTGCATTCCTACTCCTTACCTCCACTGTAAGCCTCTGTACCCTATGTCCACACACCAGCTCTTAAGGATTCTCCCATGGAAAGCCAGATACAATTCTAATCCTCAGCTCCAAACTCTCACCAGAGCAAAACTCCAAATTTCATCTCCATTAGTAAAAGTTGATGATCTACCATTTTAAGAGGAAAATCATTGAATCTTAAAATAGGAGAGCTAGAAGGCTAACATTATCTAGTTGGGTAGCTCTCAACCTTCACTGCACAGTGGAATCACCTGAGGAAATTTGCAAGCATATAGAACATTAGGCTGTCCCCAGAACAACTGAAATCAAGTCTATTTTGGATGCACCATAATGACTGAGAACCTTGTCTAAGCCTTTCTTAGAAAGATAAGAATGCTAAGCATGAGAGAAAATGAACAACTTGCCAAAGGTCTTTCATGTACAAGTTGGAAGATGTGTGATTCACAAGATTCTAATGCCTTATCTAGGCTGCATGATAATGAACAACCAAGTGATTAGAATGAGGCATAATTTTAAACTTTTTATTGAAGTATAAATTTGTTAATAAAATCAGAAAATCGGAAGGTATACTTTTTCTATCCCAAGACATTACCTTGCTTGAACAGTAGTCTCTCTGATGACACTCTTCTGTGCTAATCCAATATTAGAAAAATAGATCTCCTACCACCTCAATGGCAAGTAAATAATTTCTTGGAACATCGTGTCTGAAAGATGTTAATTGCTTTAATTGCTTGCATCATAACTCATCAGCCCATGAAACGTATCAATAGGAAAACTCAACAGCAGATTTAAATGTCTTAAAAAGAATATGACGACCTGTATTATTTCTGGATAGAGTCAGCATAAATTAGAACAGAAAAGTAATTTTTTTAATTATCCCCTTATGTTTAAATCTAGGCAACCATTTAAGATGTATGAAATTCCCACAGGGATTAATACACAAATCTTGAGTTTTAAATTGCTCTGCAAATAAATCCCAGGGCATGTCTAATTATTATGAACATTTTTAAAAAGCCATTTTATACCCAGAAATTACTTTTGCATTTCAACCCTCTCATCAATGAAGAAATTGAATTCAAGTTTTCATGCTAGAGGTAAAGCACCCCCACCCCTAGCCACAGCCACCCGTGCTCACACATCATTGTTTCAAAGCATAGAAACCACACTTGCTCAGCTTTCTATTTGAAGGAGTTTAGGAGCCAGAAACCACTACTGACTGTTTTTAGACAAAATTCTAAAATTCCCTCTCTGATAATCCCAAATCTCAAATAGCCACTTAGTAAAGCCATGTCATAGCACATTCCCAGTTGCCTAAAGAGAGAATTGTAGAATAACTATTTTAAACTTTTTGAGACATCATCCATCAAATATGTACTAATCTAAACATGACTCAACTAAGATAAAAAAGGATAATGATACACGATAGTCTGAAAACTCCACAGTTTCATAACATGCTTAGTTGTACACAGAGATATGAAAGTCAGTTTCTAGTCCTTGCTTAATGTGTAAGAATCAACCATTCTAAAAATACAGGAAACGTCTTCGATCTGCTGCTCTTTTTTGTTTTTCCAGAGAAAACATCAATCTTAACAAACTTTTCAAAACTCTCTATGAACAATGTAAACAAAACTAGATTCTAGCCATAAGAACTTATATTTTCCCCCTCTTTGGATGGGAAGACTTTAGTTACCCTGGAAGAATCTGTTATAATACTGTTGTTTTGTTTTAAAAATTGTTTTTACTCATCCCATGTAAGGAAAGAATTAATTTAAACATGAACTTTTATTGGTGCATTTGGGGCAGGCTCACTAAATCTTTCAGAACATTAAATGCTCCATCTTTTATTTTCCTTCCAATAATATAAGTCCTATGGGTCTTTGTCTGAGCTAGACAATGTGGCATTTATTTATTTAGTAAAAACCATTTTTAGGAACCACCTAAAAAATTTGTTTGTAACTTCCTTAATAATATTTCCCTAGTCCATCATAGTGCTTGCTATTATTTCATTGGCCAGTTTATGATAAATGGAAATGAATGGATTTCTGCCATTTTAAACAAGACTCATTTTCCTATGAGGACATTAGAGGCAGTTTCTTCCTAAGACCTCCTTCAGGTTGTATCAACTTTCTGAAGAGACCTGGGGCAGCCCTGAGACTTTGCTGATCTGGTACAGTGATAACTATCCATCTCTGCTCTATTCCTTTCCCATGTTAACTCCTTGAAGAAGTCTTCTGAAAAAAAAATATGGTCATGAGACCTCCTATTCCCATGCATGCAGCCAACAGTACAAGTTGCTCAAAATTCTGTCACACCCAAAGATTCTATGAGTAATTAAATTTACACTTCTTTTGTTACCCATTCCCAAATCCCTTAGGACTTACCAGGGCAAGTCCAAGCCTGCCAGAGAATATTCATCAATGTCTAAAGACCTCTATTATTAAGGGATGAGTAGTGTCCACCCCACCCCCATTATGTTGAAGTCATGATCCTCAGTACCTCAGAATGAGTCTCTGTTTGAAGTGAGGGCCTTTACAAGGGTAATTGAGGTGAAAAGAGCTCACCTGTGAGATTACTGATTGAAAAGGACTGGTGTCCTTACAAAAAGGATGTGCACAGAAAGAAGACCATGTGAAGGCATTGTGAGGAGACAGTGTCCTAGTCCACTTTCTGTTGCTCTAACAGAATACCACAGACTATGTAATTTATAAAGAAAAGACACTAATGAGGCTGGGAAGTCCAAGAGCATAGTGACAGTATCTGCCTGGCATCTGATGAGGGCCTTCTTTTGGTGTCATCCTATGGTAGAAAAGCAGAAGTCTCACGTGGTGAGAGAGGAAGAGACAGAACAAGACCAAGAGAAAATGAGAGCCAAACTCTTGTGGTAATGACATTAATTCATTCCTACCCTCATGACCTAATCACTTCTTGAAGGTCCCACCACACAGTACTATTACAATGGCAATTAAGTCTCAATCTAAGTTTTGAAGGATACATACAAACCATAGCCAAAAACAGAGACCTCAGAAGAAACCAACCCTACCACCACCTCAGTCTTGGACTTTCAGGTTCCAGAGCTATAAGAAAATTAATTTATGTTGTTTAAACCACCCAGTCTGTGGTAATTTGTTAAGGAAACCCTAGCAAATTAACACAGCTATGCTTTTGTTCTTTTTCATTCAACTTTGAGTACCTAGTAGAGAATAAGGAAAAGTGTGGCAAAAAGTAAGACTTGAGACAAAGTTTGGTTTAAGATTATGTGTGGTATGCAAGGTATTGGAAGGAATTAATGTTTTATTCTAATGAGATGGAGTAGGTTATGGAAGTCAACAGGAAGGACAAAACCCTTTGAGAAGGTAATATTTCATATCTGAGCACATTTCATATCTAACACATTAACTGCCAAGTGAGTTTTATTTAACTTTCATTAGTTTTGAGCCCAGGACCTTGTGAAGACCTATTTTGACCTAATGAAACACTGTGGCCCCAAGGAAAAGGAATTTTTTTACTAGTGTGGCAGTAAGTGTATTAAATACATCATAAAGCCAGATAGTGAATTAAAAGCTAAATGAGTTGTAAGAACACAAATTCAGAGAATATAGGGGATAAAACTATGCCTTCTCCCCAACCATAACTGCTTAACTCTGGCTTGTTTATGTAATTCATTGTGATACAATGAATTAAACACAAGATTAGTGCCTAAATCTAATACAAATTTTGTATCTTCAGTGGAAAAGAACCCACAGGTCCCTAATGAATGACTTATGCCTATTATCTAAATGTACACATCATTTTCTCTTGTAAAGTTGACTACTTGTAGGACAAACTATAATTTCTCTACAGCTTGCATTTTGGATAATCTAAAAATATGTTTTCTCTGGAAACTGATATTTGTGAATTTGCACCATTATGCTATATACATGTAGAAAGTTGGGAAATAGTACGACATGAGTTTTTTTTTTTTTTTCCTTATGCCATAGGCATTACGAACCATTAGCCTTACAGTTGTGGACATTGATATTTCACAAGTGAAAGTTAAAAATTCTATTGTGCTGTCCTGTGAATTTTCTTTCTCACCTCAAAATTTTCCAGTGATATATAAAACCTTAAGTGGGTCATAATCATGGTCAGAGATTATCATTTGCTTGTCAGGGCAGTCCTAAAAGACATAGCACTAAACTTCATAAATAGGAAATTTTGTTTCAGCTTGCCTAGCTGAGAGCAGTCATAATACAATTGGGACTTGAAAATTTACAGTGATAGCCAGAATCTAATCTCCAAGTTTTCCTGGGAGGTTGTCAGAATATATTAAATGTTTACTATTGTTTTGCTCTTGGGTTAACTGGCTATAGTTTAGACTTCTAATTAAAATTTGATGAGATAAAGTATGCAAAATTATTAGCATAATATCTGATACTTGATTCAAAAAGGTATAGTGAATAAGTTATTAAATGAATGTATCATAGGGCAGAAATGCAGCTGGTTATCAAGAGAAGATTGAAACTGTGTCCTAGAACGTTCTCAGATACTCAGGCCATACCTTTGCTCTGCCTTTATTTCTTCTTCATTTTCCTCCTTCTCCACTCACTGACTTTCTCTACTACTTTGTTCTCATGGGTATCCCATTTCTCTTGAGTGTAAATCTTTGCAACAGGTTTATATGTTATTATTCATCTATCTATCAGAGACTGTGTTTTGCACCCAATTTCAATCTGTGGGATGATCTGATTGGTTTAGCCTAAATTAGGGTTCACCCATGGTCCAATCAGCCATTGCCAAAAGCACAGATTTACACATGATAAGCCTGGCTCATGAGTGAATTCTGTAGGTGTTCCCCATAAACAGAAGGCCAATTCCCAGAGAAAAAGAATTGTCAGATACCCAAAAGGTGTTTTCTAATGATGGGAGGCAGAGGGAAGAGTAGTAAAATTTTGCTGAAAAATGAATAAATAAAAAGACATCAGGACAAGATACCAAAAAAAAGATGAAAAGACGACTTTGAGTCAAATGGAAGAGAGATTTGGAGGCAATAACAAAAGAATAATTCATAATGTAGTGTGTGATCTCTGCCCATAATCTCAAATGAACTTTGAGTGAATATTGCCAAATATATGTTTCTGATTAATTACATTTTGGAAACTCTATTATATTTATATCATTAAGATATCTAAGTATCTTATAGGTTTATGGTGTATACTTACATAATGATTAGGCAATATAAGATTCAACTTATGAATATTTTTACATTTCTGTGACTTCATATACATTTATAAATCAAGAGTAGCACAAAAATCTACTTAAGAATATATTATTTTGACACTCTTTCATCACTGAATGAAAAATAGCTTATATTAACAAAATACAGCTATACTTTGATTTCTGCTGAAGTAACTGAGGATTCAAGATGCTCTAGGCTACAAGCTGAATTATGGAAAAAATTCAGCCTGCTTTTATCCTCTCTTTTGGACAAGATGGCTATGGACAATTTGGGCCTCTGGCTATGAAACAGGAGCCTGTCTATCTGCATTATTAATGGATGCTTGATGGAATGAGCTAACAGTGACTTTAGTTTCTTTGCAAAAAGACAAAAAAAGAAAATTCTTGAGATAGAAAAATTCAAATGGACAGAACTATGGTAAAAACTAACATTTCTAGCTTCTTACAATGCACTAGGAATTTTGTCCCGTACTTTAAATAGTTTATTTTATTTAATTCTTACAATCTGTGACATGGATACTTTCATTACCCTATTTCAAAGATGAGAAAAATCAAGGCTTGTAAAAATTAAGTAAATACACATGCTCACAGTAGCTAGGAATAGAATGGAAATGAAATATCACCTTCCTAGAAAATGACGTAGGGCCATCATTTTCCTATAGTCCTTAATTTATTATACTTTGCCACATGCTTCATATTGAAGGTTAAATTCCAGGAAGAATCAACAAGTCATGGAAGCAAGCCCTTTTTTCTCTAGGCTGAACTATACTTGAATTCATTTATGAATGAAATGAAAATTTTGAAGTATTTGAAAAAGGTGTAAAGGCTTTGTGTGCATTTATTCCCTAGTTGATGTAAAATTTACTTACAACCTCCAATCATATATGGCAAAATCCAGGCACAGGTGTGACCCCCGCACATTTAATTTTGAATCAAAATGTGCACATTCCTCCTTAATGTTAATACACATACACATGTGGTCTGACAATTAAGTCAGGGAACTTGTCCTAGAAAAAGGGCTACATATGTCACTGCTGAATATCACTATGGTCACTTTCAAAGTACTCTGCTTGGGAAACTATGCATCGGCCAGTGCCTAATCCACCCTTCAAAGCAATTTTGAAACTCTTTTTCTGGAATGATCATCTGAGCTGGCATCATACCAGATCTGACAATGAAGTTTGTGAGCATGCCACCATGTGTTTATATTGGCAGCACTGTACAAACAATTCAGTAAGGTTTCATAACCTTGGCATATCAGTGTCTCACAGCTGTGTTCATGTCAATGTGTGGCAGTATCTTGCTGAGTGGCATTCATTATTGTTGTTGTGTGTTTTTGTGTGTTATATGATGGTCATTTTAGAAAATGAGTTCCAAAATTGCATTGAAGGGTGGATTAGACATTGGGATCAGTGTGTAGTTTCCCAAGGGAAGTACTTTGAAGGTCACCATAATGATATTCATCATTGAGGTAGGTAGCACTTTTTCTAGGATGAGTTCACAAACTTCATTGTCAGATATATAAATGTGGATATAGAAATATAAAGATACAGATACACCAAAAGATGAAAACAATGAAGGAATTATATGTATTATTCATCACCTAAGTGAGATAAGTATATATTTATTGGTGAGATTTCAGTGACTTGATGGTCAGTCCTTGCTTAAAATAATGGTTATAATTTATTGTTTTCCTCTATTATTATGGAAAGAAAAAAATCAGGGTATTCTAGGAATTTCAGGCTCCTTTGTTTACTTTCTCAGCAATATCCATAGCATTTTCTGATCACAAGCTTCCAGATTTGCTCCTAGTATGTGGATGTGAACAAGGAAGAGCAGAAAACTTCCCCCAGGAGCACACTAAATATGGAACAAGGAAGTCAAGGTCAAAGGGATTTTCATGGGAAAGAGCAAAGGGTATTCTAATGTCACTCAACATTAGCAGTTAAGTCCAAAATCTGGAACCACACATTCTTTTAATCCCACCACAGAAGTCTTCACAAAGAATGCTCTGTTTTGCCTTTAACCAAATAAACACTCGCCATAACCTTCTTCAAGTGCATATTTTTTTATTAATGTACAGATTCAAGAATTGAAAAACATAATTGCATTGCACTGTATTAAGTATTTTCAAAACCAAATTTGAGGAGACTTGGAATGTATCTGTTGGCTGTTTAGCCTTACTCTTTTATATTATTTTTAGGAGATTGCTTTTGAATGACAATATGCATCTTTAATTTCTCACAGTCATCTTACAGTTAACATTGTGCCACTCCAAGTAAAATGAAATCTTCAATCACAGGTTCATTCACCTCTTTTTCCCGTCTTTTATACTGTAATTATCATATGCATTACATCTTCATGTAGTAAATGCTTCATAGACAACATTATGACCCTTCTTTAATAGTCATATATGTCTCAAAAATTAAAAATAGAAATAGTTTTTATGTTTTTACAGATTTTTTTTCTAATGTACTCCATTCCTTCCCAAGGATCTGAGTTTCTAATACTCTATCATTTCCCTAATACTGAAGAATTTCCCTTAGCATTTTTTGCAGCACAAGTCTGATGGAGATTTATTCTCATCTTCTTTTATCTAAAAATGTTTTTATTTTGCTTATTTCTGAGAGCATATTTAGACTTTTTCTGGGTATAGAATTCTGGGTTGAAATTTTTTTCTTTCAGCACGCCAAACACATTCTTACACTCTCTCTGAACTTCATAGTTTTTGTTGAGAAATGAGTGGAATTTGATCATTGTTCCATCCTGTGTGTTATTTTTCCTTAGCTCCTTTCAAGATTTTCTTTCACCTTTAGTGTTCTCACAGTTTGGCTATGATGAGCACAGGTGTGGTTTACTTTGCATTTGTACTTTCCAGATGCACCAAACTTCTCATATCTGAAAACCTATGCCTTTCACTAAATTGTTGTATATTTACTGTACATTTACTTTTTCATTCTTTATCCCTTCTCTATCTGGAATTCCAACTCCACACATGCCAACTCTTAGGACTCTCTTTTATTCCAATCATTATTAGCCCATATTAAAGTTTGCTGATTGATTTATCTGTTATCTCTAATCTTCTGCTAGCTCATCCAATATATTTTAAGATTTGAAGTTTTCAGTTATAGAATTTATATATGATTCTTTAAAATTCTCAATTTCTCTGCTGAGTTTTCTGTTTTATTCCTTATGAACATATTTTTCCTTTCCATACTGTGCCTATTCATAATAGCTGCCTTGAACTCCTGAGTTTGCTAATTCCTACATCTTAATTATGCTTGGGAATGATTTTGCTTGATAACCTTTTCTCTTAAGATCAGCTCATATATTCTCAAATTCTTTTACATTAAGCAATTCTGATTTTTGTCCCGGACATAGTGAATATTCTAGCAATTAATTCTGTTGTTCTTATTTTAGCAAACAATTTTGTTGGTCTAAAACTCCTAATTCTGCTTTTCAAGTGGCAACTAATATATGTTTGCTTTTTTTTTTTTTTTAACTTTGATTGGACCACTTCCAGTGTGCCCTGCAAATGCATGCTTCAAGAGTCAGCCTGAGATTTGGGCTGAATTTATATACAGTATTTGGAGCTCTTCATCTCCAGCTCTCTAGTTTCCTGGATGCCCCCTTCACTTTCCCAGCAGCTGTGATTTTCTTGATCTCTGTACTCTAATTTTTCCAGCCAGAAAGACCAGTGCCAGCTGTAAAAATGGCACAATTACCATGTCATTCCATTCATATAAGTATCAACTTCCCTCCTAAATTTGCTTAATTTTCACCACTCTGCAGTGCTGGAGGATTTTTAAAAATTTTTCCAGTGTTATAATTATTATCTATAAGAAAATAAATCTAATAGATTAGTTGACCAGACCAGAAGGCAAATTTTAGGTTATAAAATATAACAGATTCCTTTTGTTTCTTTATTCTTTCTCCTCCTCTTCTTTTCTTTCTCCTTTTTTTTCTTTCTTAAAATTGTTTCATTAGATTGTAGAAATAAGCTTGAAGAATGATGCTTATTAGAATTTGTTTTCTGGTTTTTATTGTTATTTTAATTTCTTTTAATTTGCTTCTATGAAATGTATAACTACTTTTCTTCTCAAACACTTAAGGCAAATGTATTAAGAGAGTGGAGGTATCAGGAGGTATTTTAATCAAAGACAAGGAAACTTCAGATCAGAGTAGAGTAAGAGATAATTCTGAATACATTGATGACACATTAGATGATAGAGAAGCAATGGACATTGGGGAAAAGAAACCAAAAATAATTTTACCAAAACTTAAACCAGGCTTGAATTACTCCAAGATCTGTGCTGTTGATCACCCATGCTACACTGAGAAATAATATTAAAACTAAAGATGAGAAAGAAAAATTGAACATGAAAGAAAGAAAAGCAGTCAATACAGATTGTACAGATATTTTTAAATATAAAATCAGCAAAAGTCTTATTTTAGAAAATGGTAATATTCATGCTATCTAATAACAGAAACTAATTTTAAGAAAGACTTCTGACTTCTAAAACTGAAATGGCAGGCCTTTTATGTAGAATTGGGCAAGTATCTTGAATATTGTTGAAAAGAAACAGTGAGATTTTAAAAGGTATTCTTTCTTTGGGATGTCAGCCCTATTGCCACATCCTCAACCACAGTCATAATTAGCTATTAAGGTACAAAATAAGGTAAGGTTATTTTGACCATCTACAAGCACTTTGGGAACATTGAGTCCTAAAAGGAGTTGCAGCAGCTTTTTTAGGAATAGCTATGAGTTCATAAGTAGAAAAGCACTTTCTGATCACCTGTTTACACAGGATCCCTGCTGCGGAGTCATTTACACATTAAAGATCACATTGATGTAGGTTGACAGAAACAACTTACTGATCAACCTGAACAAGTGTTTGCATTCAATAATAATTTATACTCTGTATAAACAAAGGTAGGTGCACTTGCTGCTGGGTGGCAGACAGAGAGACTAGCAATTTCTTGTTTAGACAGAAAGACCTGACAAGGAAAAGCTCATTAGGGTCTCTGGAGAGAGGCTGACAGCTGAGGAGCTGTCGGCTCTGTCAAAAGACCTTTGAAAAATAGTTTTTGTTTCTGAATCAGAATTTTTTGAATCACCAGCAGGATGCCAGAATCACATTGTTTGCTTCCTTGCCTAAGTCCTCATCCTTCAGTGCTATCAGAATTTGCCCTAAGCCTTAGCAGCCTTAGAAATTTTTTTGCTTTGGTGGGCGTGCCCACAAAGTAGAATCTGTTTTCTCAGAAATCCCTTTATTTGTCCTTGTTTTCTTTCTAGCTAATTACTGTCAGCCCATGCTTTGAAATATGCAGTTATGAGAGTATGTGAATGTGGGTAACAGTCACACACAGACTGACCTTGACTCAGTGCCTCTAAGATGAACAAAAAGAAGATGGTAGGAATAGAAAACTGGACTTAGAAAAGGAGAACTTATTCAAATAACTGCTGTTCAAAAAATGTTTTTTTAAATTCCCTTCAGATAGATCCAGTCTAGATTATACACTCTGATGAACTGCCTTTCAGATTGTTTGTGCTTAGGCAGAGCAGATAATAATTTTCTCTCCTAGAATCAGGATCTAATTCAAGATGCACACATGTCAGCTCTCAGCCCCATCTGCAGGCCCCCACACATCCCTCTCTGGCCCTTAATGCATCCGCTCATGTTACCACCCTCACAGCACAATTACCCATGGACTCCAACCTCTGTTTCCATCTTTATTTCCTTACAATTTATGTCAGCACTTATGAGGCATAGGAAGAACCATGTTCATAAATAGGTGTTTATGTGCCTTTTAGTGTGTGAGAGAAAAGCATTAACAATGGCTACTGTGAAAGGTATGAGAATGATTATCTCCACTTTACAGGGGACAGACTGAGAAATGTCCATCACTTGTTCAAGGGCGTACTGGCAATAACAGGCAATTGTAGATTCCTACACAGATTGGACTCTCAAACCTTTGTTTTGTCTTACCCTATACTAGACTGCCATCCTGAAGCCAGCCTCTCTGTCCATGTTTGGGGTTGTATCCTCTCTATAAATTATAGGCTGTATGGCTTGGCACCTGTGGCTCAACAGGATAAGGCGCCAGCCACATACATCTGAGCTGGCGAGTTCGAATCCAGCCTGGGCCCACCAAACAACAATGACGGCTGCAACCAAAAATAAAAAAATGGCTGGGTGTTGTGGCAGGTGCCTGTAGTCCCAGCTACTTGGGAGGTGGAGGCAGGAGAATCACTTGAGCCCAGGAGTAGGAAGTTGTTGTGAGCTGTGATGCCACAGCACTCTACCCAGAGGGACAGCGTGAGGCTCCGTCTCAAAAAAAAAAAAAAATTATAGGCTGTATGGAACCTTGAATCCAAGGCTCGGAGCAGTCCAAGAATCCCTCCTAGTAACTCTGTCACTACTGCATGAATTCCTTTAGTAAAATAATAGAATCTCTATTTCACCTTTGGTGTATGTGGTTACCTTGATTTCTTCACCTGGTTCAAAAGTGTGGTAGTGGTCGAGCCATCAGTCAACCTGAAACAGGGGTTATCATTATCCCCATCTTACAGATTAGTAAATAGACACTTAGTGGAGTTACATACAGACAGGATCAAACTTCAGGTTTACTTATCAACAGCTCCTCAGCATTGGGAACCTTATCTTTGTATCACTTATAGCTCTAGTCCATATCTAATACATTTTTTGACTTGAATTGCCCTAAATAACTACTTTCAGTACAATTGCTTTCCTGTACCAATTCTTTCATGCATAACAAGATCTTCTAGTGTGTGCCAACACATTTTCAACTCATCTCAAGATCCTTTTTATTTTCTCCTGTATCAGTCATAATTACTACAAGAAAAGACAGTATACTCAAAGATTTTAGATTTTTTAAGAGAATGACTGTTTTTACTAGGCATGTGAGTAGGGCTAGAGCACCATCCTAGACAAAGAGCTCAGGGATCAGCAACAGTGGGTATCTATAATCATTGAGGGACATAAAGTTGCAAGGGAGAATGAGAGTGTTCATGGAGCCTATAAGAGCTGGACCCTTGGAACAGAGACCAGCCAGCAGGAGAGTGTCTGTAAAAGAATGGAGTCACTCTCAAGGGGGCTGAAGCAAGAAGAGAACAGAGGGAATTAATACTCTGATTATTTTCTATTTCTATTCTTTTTTTTAAATTTCAGATTAATATGGGCATACAAATGATTAGGTTATATGGTTTGTGTTTCTAAGTAATGGTCAAGTTGTAAATGAGCCCTTCACCCAGGGAGCGTGCTGTATACCCTACACTGTGCCCATTAAGTGAAAACTTAACAACTTCCCTTCCTCTCACCTTCCCCACCCCCACCACTTGAATATACTTGTGTTTTTCTCTTATATGGGCATGTAGTTGTTTTTCTGTTGGTTTTATATTAGTATTAAGTACATTGAATACTTGGATTTCCATTCTTGTGATACTTTACTAAGAAGAATGTTTTTCAACTCCATCCAGTTAAGTACAAAACATGTAAAGTCTCCATCTTTTCTATGGCCTAATAGTACTCCATGGTTCACACATACCACAGTTTATTAAACCATTCGTGGGTTGATGGGCACTTGAATTGCAATAATAGCAACCCGACTGCTGCTATCGCAACTCTTCATACAGCAAAGGCATGCTGAATTAGGTTGTCTTCCAGGTGATAACAGCAAGCAGTAGACATCATCAGAATAAACTCTCTGTTTACAAACTCAAGGTTCCTTATTGATGTTTAAAAAAAAAAAGGTTGCTAAGAAGCAAACAATAAAAGCAAAAAAAAAAAAACAACTTTCATCTTCAGAAGACAATTGAGTAGTGAATTCAAAGCAGCCCTTTCAGAAACATAGGCAGACAATAGACAGAGTTAATATTTGTGGGAGGACAGACACTTGGGGCCCCTAAGATCATGCCTGGCAGTCTGGTGCCTACGTATCTGGAGCTCACAGTGCTATCCTAAAATGTTACTATGTCACATGGGGTTAAAGCTTCAGAGAACTCTGACAGATAATCCATTTTTATGAAAAGTGGGCAGAAATATTGCATGACTGATTTTCCAACATAGTTTATTTTTTTCTTGGTAAATTGGGTAGAGCATGGAATTGAGTGAAATTATACAAACCCACCTGGCTTGCGGTTTTCTCATTTACTACTAGGTCAGTTTTCAATGCAATGGTTATTAATATTTCTAAATAGGAGCTCCAAATACATGGCTTTTTAATATCCTGACCCATAGATAAGAATTTAACAGATCCTTTCGCTCTGCTGCTATCTCAGTAAGCCTGATCCCCTGGTGAAAATGCTATACCCTGGGAACAGACTGCACACCCTAAGTAGGGAATTAATGTTTGTAAGCACCATGGCTCCATTTTGCAAATTGCTTCTCCATGGTATTCTACTGGGCCACCAAAGAACAGGGTATAGGATGGAAACACAAGAAGGGCAAATGGATTTCCAGACAACCGGACCTGGCACAAAGATCGAGAACAACTGAGGACAGAAGCAAAAAAAGTCTCAAGACCAAAGAATACTGTAGGGAACAAAGGAAGGCTATTGCTTATGTGAAATTCACGTAATCCATGTTTCCAGGGCCACAATAACTTATAAATCCACAACAGGTAGTTTTTCTTTGTATTCCCACCATATCTGAAAATGCTACCCCAAATTCCTCTCAAAATCACATGGGCGTCCTCAGGAGTCGTCTCATCTAGTTACACGAGCAGATGGAAAGGCGCCCACACGGCATAGGCCGATTTCCTCTTTTCCCACCCAGCGCAGTCTGGGCGCGCCCCCTGTCGGCCAGGGTCGCTCCCCAGCACTGCGTCTGCGCAGAGGCTGTGTCCACAATCAGTGGCGTGCTCTCCCCGGGTCGCTCCCGATATCTTTCTCTCAATAGCACAGAGAAGCTGAAGAGAAACCTCAGTTTGGGTTTTTTTCTCATTTTGTTTTTTAGCCACTCACAAACTATATGATACATACAAAAGAGTTATAATACCTGTGATGAATAAAACAAACACCTTCCACCCACCATTCACCTTAGAAAATTAAACTTGACCATGGCTGTGTAGCCTCTTCTTCACCCGGAACTCCTTTCTCTACTCCCAGTGTTTACAACCAAACCTATCCAGGATGAACTATACACATTTGGGATTTTGTTGATTTTCAAACAAGTGAAGATCGGAAGATTGTAATTTCCCCCACCCCAAAGGGGGAAGAACTATAGGGAGCTTATACTAGAGCACGTTTTATTTATTTATTTATTTATTTATTTATTTATCTCATGGCACACTTGAACCTATAATTAAACTTCAGTGGCACACTTAAATTATGTTGATCAAAAAAAAAAAAGAGCAAAAGAAAGATTATACTTATGGTGCTCTGAATGTCTTTTAAAATAATTTAATTAATGACCCTTAAAATTGTTCACAGCATAGCTAAGATCCTCTCGCAGCTCACGAGTGTTCCTCAGCACGTAGGTTAAAAATCACTGTTCTAGAGGAACAGAAAGGTGAGTGAGGCGGCTTGCCCTGACCATGGATCCCAATAGCATCACTGGGAAACTGAACCTGTGGCCAGCACACAGGAAGGGAAGCCACATCTGGACTTTGGTGCTGAGCCTGAAACCTTAAAGCAGGATGAAATGGTCCCAAGTCAGTGGTAGTGACCAGAGACCAGTAAAAACAGAAGCAGAAATAGAAGCAGACTATCTCTACATGAAAGATACCTTAATTTACGTCCATGGACATCACACATATTAAATTTGGGCAGTAAGTTCAAAATCAAAGACCAGCAAGTACAAAGGATACAGGTGCTACGATGAGTGAGTATCAGCAGAAACAATAAACAATGGTAGTTACCACACCCTTCAAGGACAGTTGATATTAGCTATGCATGAACAGATTTATACTAAATGTTTACAGAAATTAAGGACACAAAAGCCAAGTAAGCAGACAACAGGATTATCAATTTGATGAAAGCATCTAAACCTGGAGGTGTTGATGCTTTTTTTGGGGGGGGGGCGGTTTACTGGGAATACTTCTCATTATTTCTCCAATTTCCTTACTCATTCAAGGGTCTTTATATTTGTGTGTAAGTTTTTTTTTGTTTTTTTGCTTTTTTGTTGTTTTGAGGCAGAGCCTCAAGCTGTCACACTGGGTAGAGTGCTGTTGCATCACAGCTCACAGCAACCTCCAACTCTTGGGATCAAGAGAGTCTCCTGCCTCTGCCTCCCAAGTAGCTGGCACTACAGGCGCCAGCCACAATGCCAGGCTATTTTTGTTGTTGTTGTTGTTGTTGTTGTTGCAGCCGTCATTGTTGTTTGGTGGGCCTGGGCTGGATTCCAACCCACCAGCTCAGGAGTACGTGCCTGGCACCTTAGTCCATTGAGCCACAGGCGCTGAGCCTATGTGTAAGTTTTAATAATTACATTGGTCAACAATGTGCCTATTTTGTTTGTTTCCAAATGTATTGATGTAAAGTCACTCCTGCTTTGAGGGTACTTGTTATCTTTGCTGCATCTCTTGTTTTTCAGTAGTGATACTGTATCTTTTTTCTCCCTTTTGCTTACCCAAACTTGCCAGAATTTTACATTTCCTCAGTCAATCAAAATGTTGATTTGGTCCTTTTCATCAACTGTTCGCGTCTTACTTTATTTCTCCTCTTCCTTTTATTTTTACTCTATACTTTCTTTTGGCTTATTCTGTTACTATTTTCCCCATTGAGTGATACACCTGATATTAGGTTCCAACTCCACTTTCTTACTGTCTGGTTTGTGGTGATGGTTCTGAAAATGACATGGCTCCTTTTTTTTTTTTTTGGCTGGGGTCATGTTTGAACCTGCCACCTCCCAGTATATGGGGCTGGCACCATACTCCTTGAGCCACTGGCACCGCCAACATGTCTCCTTTGATGGAAGTTTTTATTGGTAGGAAGAACTGGGAGAGACTTCATGTCATCAGAAGAGGAGAAGGGAAACATGCTCATTTATACTCATTTATTTTATTTATCAAGCCATCTACCTTGGTCTTTTATGCTGACAACAGCTGTTACTTCCAGCTTCCAGCTTATGGAGGCACTCTTGGTAACAGCCTTATTGCATGCCTCCCCAGTACGGCTAGACAGGGCCCACTCTTCATTTGCTTGAGTCTCAGCAACACAGACCCCTTCTGAACTTCTGAGATACTAGCACCAGCTGGATAGAGTCCTTTCATCAGAGATTAGATCCTCATTTTGTGAGGACCTGTCCTCTAAGCTCTTGAGATACAGCAGCCACCTGATGGGTGGTGCCCTCCTTGCTAATGAGTCCTTTTTCTGTGGTCCCCTCCATGAAACAACTGGATTCTGATCTGTTTCCGGTTGAACTTCCTGATCACATCTTCCTTTGTTTTTCCTTTTCTTTTGTTTGATTTCAAATATTGTGAGGTTATAAATGTTTTTGATTATATGGATCACTATCACAATGCTTGAGTCATGCTTTTACATGTGCCCATCACACAGAGTGTGTTCATTGTATCCATTAGGTAGGTTTTCATCCATTGCTTCCTCTGGCCCTTCCCCTGTTTGATTTCCACTGGGTTTTACTTCTCTCAGAGTACAAGTGTCTTCATCAGTTAGTTCCAGTTTAATAGTGAGTGCATGTGATGTTTGTTTTTCCATTCTTTAGATATTTCACTTAGGATAATGATCTGAAGTTCCATCCAAATTGCTGCCAAAGGAATTAATTCATCCTTCTTCATGGCTGAGTAGTATGCCATGGTATACATATACCACATTTTCCTAATCCACTTACAAGTTTATGGGAACTTGGATTGATTCCATATCTTAAATTAAATGGCAGGTGTGTCTTTTATGATAAAATGTACCCAGTAGTGGGATTGCTGGATCAAATGGTAGGTCTACCATTTAAGGAATCTCTGTATTAATAGGCAGTCCCACCCATAGTATAGAAGTGTTCCTTTCTCGCTGCATCCATGCCAGCATCTATTGTTTTTGGACTTATTAATTAAACCCATTCTAACTGGAGTAAGGTGATGTCTCATTGTGGTTTTAATTTACATTTTCCCAATGATTCCTCATGTTGAACATTTTTTCACATATTTACCTGCCATTTATCTATCTTCTTTTGAAAAACTTCTGTTCATGTCGTTTACCCACTTTTTAATGGGATTGTTTGATTTTTATTCTGATTTTCTTAAGTTCTTTGGAGATGCTGATTATTAGCCCTTTATTGAACATATAGCTTGTGAATATTTTCTCCCAACTATAGGTTGCCTATTTTCTCTGGTGATTATTTCCTTTGCTGTGCAGAAGCATTTAAATTTAATGAATCCCCTTTATTTATTTTTGTTGTTTCTGTGACTACCAATGGAAAATTCTTCATGAATTCTTTGACTAGGCTTATAACTAAAAGAGTTTTTCCAATTATTTTTCTTTTAGAATTCTCATAATTTCATGACTTACATATAAATCTTTTATCTATTTTGAATTAATTTTTGTGAGCAGCAAGAGATTTAGATCCTATTTCACTCTTCTGCATATGGCTATCCAATTTTCTCAACACAAATTATTAAAAAGGGTTTCTTTTCCCCACTGTATACTGCTGTATGATTTTTCAAAGATCAGTTGGCTACACAGCGATGGTTTCATATCTGGATTTCAAACAAAACATAAAATTACTGTATTTTGCTGTGTAAAATGTATTCCCACATAAAACGTGAATCCATGTCCTTGGTACAAATTTTCCAGAATAAGCCCCTTGAGAAAATGACTGGCTCTCCACCAAGAGAAATACATTGGGGAAGGGCTAACCCTCCCCTGGGAAATGTGCAGACTTCACTGCCCTCTCACACCCACTGGCTCTGTGAAGGCTTCCCCTTGTCTCCTCTGAGTCCTTCCCTCCCTGCCATATTAAAGGCTGTAACAGAGATGTCTACTTGCATGGTCAATGGGGCAAGAGCTTCTGAGCTACAAAATCTGGCCTGTGGGCAACCAAGCCAGATCCCTGGAGCCTGGGTAGGGCTCCCAGTCTCCTTTTCATGGTGAGGCCACAGCCCTCAGCCCTCGCCCTACATGGACACAGCCCACCTTGCCAGCCCTGCCACTATACTTTCTCTGATGATGGTGCTTGGTGTAGGCCACTCCAGCCTGCTCCCACTAGATCCCATAACCCTGGACTAGAACCACATGTACACAACAGGTGCAGGTGGGAGGGTGAAATGACTGGGAGGCCACTCCCTCACCCCAGAGCCATACTATCCCACATATAATGCACATCCTTATTTTTCCCTCAAATATTTAGGGGAAAAAGTATGCAATATACATGGCAAGATATGGTATTTTTCTAATTCTGTGAAACGATGTTGATAATATGATGGGGAATGCATTAAATATGTAATTTATTTTGTGTGCTATGGACATTTTAACAGTGTTTGTTCTACATATCCATAAATATGGTAAATTTTTCCTTTTGTTTGTGCCATATGCAATTTTTTCCTAGTATTTCAAGTTCTTTTAATAGAGGTCCTTTGCCTCCTTAAATAAGTATGTTCCTAGGTATTTTAATTTTTTGTTAACTTTTGTGAATAGAATTGAGTCTTTGATTTGACTCTCAAGTTAACTATTATTGGTGTATAGGAATGCTACTGATTTGTGCATGTTGGTTTTGTAACCTGAGACTTTGTTGAATTTATTCATCAATTCCAGGAGTTGCTTGGAAAAGTCTCTGGAGTTTTCTAGTGATAAGTTCATATCATCAGCAAAAAGCAATAATTTGACCACATCTTTCCGTGTTTGAATGCTTTTTATTACTTTAATTGAATGACTGATCTGGCTAGGACTTCCAGGACTGTATTGAGTAGAAGTAGTGACAAGTGGGTACCCTTTTCTTATTCCAGTTTTAGTGAGAATGTTTTCAAATTTTCCCCATTATTCTTTTATAACGTTGAAATATGTTCCCATTTATGCCTAGTTTTTTGAGGGTTTTTACCATGACAAAGTGCTGATATTTTTCAAGTAATTTTCCTTTATCGACTGAAATGATCATTTGGTGTTTGCTTTTACTTCTTTTTATGTGATGAATGACATTTAATCATTTATGGCTGTTAAAGCATCTTTGCATCCCTGGGGTTAAGCTCCCTTGATCATGGTATATTAATTTTTTGATGTGCTGTTGAATCATTTGCTAGTATTTTACTGAGGATTTTTGAATGTATGTTGGTAAGGGATATTGGTCTATAGTTTTGTTGTTTTTGTGTCTTTTTTTGACTTTTGTGTCAAGGTGACACTGGATTCACAGAATGAGTTGGGGAGGATTTCATTCTTCTCAACGTCTTATCTATATAGCATAGACAATCCTGGCACTACACCTCTCAAAATAATCTCTTACATATATGCTCTATGTTTGAGTTTGGATTAGAGTCTCCTCTAAGGAGTGAGGCAATGATTAGAAGAATGGACATAGGTCTGATACAGAACTCACAGCAATTTCTGGTGATCTTCCCCATCTCAATAGTTCCAGTAGTTCAGACACTTCACAGGGGCTTTCTATGAGGGTTAAGATACTATGGGGTTTCTTGAAAAGCACCTGAGAATCAACTGAAATTCTATTATAATTTATTCAAAAAATTTTCTTGTATTATCATCATCTAGCTAGTATTTTAGGCAACACCAACCACTTTTTTTTGTTTCCCACTAAAGTATAATTATATTAATATTAACTGATTGACATCTGTTTTGCTTTTTCTCTATTAGTTGACTTATCAGTGAAAGGACTTCTAAATGGCTATTACAAGAATATCTAGATTCTACTATAATTCAATATTGAGTAGTATTTAATAATACTTTGTATTTTATTGAGTATTGAAACTGCTTTGACACTGAGGATCATTCTGATGAAAAACATGAGATTATTCCTTGATATTATACATATAAACAAAAATTGCAAACTAGACTTTCCATATATTGGCTTACAAGTTATTAAGCAGTGACTCTAAACTAAGGCTTCCCATCAGAACAATTACGGGAGATTTTCAATACATGAATGCCTAGAGATTGCCTGAGGTTGGGATCAGATATGTGTGTGTGTGTGTGTGTGTGTATTTACTCACATACACATTTACATATATACTTTTTTAGACCTTTTTAAATGAATTTAGATGATAAGCCTTGTTCTAGAGCCATTTTTCTCATCTCAGACCTTCATTTCCTCTTATGATCTTGTGTCCTAAAGACCAATTAATTCTAAGCTTTTCTCCCTTACCCATTTTTCTCTTGCATGGGCCTCAATATCAAAGTCTATTTCATGAAGTCATTTGTAAGCTAGTGTTTCAGGAGGTAGCATTCAAACACTCTCCCTGTCTGACATTATCCCTCAGAATAAGGATCATTTACTTCGTACATGATGTCCCTAACCATGCCTGTTCCAAAAGCATGATAATGGAAAGCTTATGAAATCATCATGTTGAACTATCTATTTCTATTTTATAAATGCAACGTAAGACAGAAATGACAAATGGCAATGTCATAATCCTTCTGTTCTCTGCCAACCTATTGCCTTATGGACTCAAATATGGTGTTTTGGCAGATGGCTCTCTGTGCACTCCAGGTTATTACATAAGAAGGTGGAGTGTGGTAGATTGAGTAAGCTTGACTTCCAGGAAGACTGGCACAGTGCATGTGACAAGGCCCCAGGTGAGGGAGACAGCAGAGCTGCAGATCCAGGCATGCGTAGGTTTCAATCTTAGTTCTGCCTCTTTCTGATCATGAGAACTTCAGCACCTGACCTCGTTTGGCCTCCATTTCCTCTTTGGTAAAAGTGAAGATTATACTATCTTCTTCATATGGTTATTAGAAATTTGAGTAGTATGTATACAAGGCAAATGTCAAACAGAAGATACACAATGATGGATTTGCTTTTTCAGAATTTCTGTATGGAGAAAACAAAATTCCTACTAAATTTCCTTCGAATGGCATTTTCTCTGAATTGAGAAGGCCTCTCTGTGTGGTTTAATGTAAGCATAGAGCAGAAATCCTTTTTCAGGAACCTGTAACAGAGGCTGTTGTAACATGAGGCACACACAGACTGAAAGCCCTGGAAAGAAGAGAGATGCCTCTGTGACTTTGCCCTCTCAAGGTGCTGGGATCCTAACTAGTAGCCCAGCTAAGTTCACCCAATTCAGGTATCTAAAAAATCCTACACAAATGTGTGTTGTGGAGTTGGGGAAAGATTTTGGATTTTATAAGAACCCCAAAACAATTAAATTAAACTTCATAAGCCCACTGTCTGGAATAAGAACTGTATAAGGATATTTAAACAACTAATTTAAATACACTTACATAAAACAAATTACAAATAATAAGCAGTAGGGAATTTAGAGTCGTTTCCATTTTCATTCCTAAACAGAATTGGTAAAATGACAATAAGGGGGAATAATCTACTTAAATTTCATTGTCTTTTTAAATTTTTATTTTTATTTTGTCATGAGCACATAATAGTTGTATGTTTTATGAGGTACATGTGATGTTTTGATATAGGCATACAACAGAAATTGATGAACAGGGCAATTAGGGTATCCATCACCTCAGACATTTAACATTTCTTTTTGTTGGGAATATTCGAATCCACTTTTTTACTTATTTGCTCAATGCCTAATCCTAGCACTATGGGAGGCCAAGGCACATGGATTGTTTGAGCTCAGGAGTTTAAGAACAGTCTGAGCAGGAGTGATACTCATTATCTATTAAAAATAGAAAAACTAGCCCAGTATTGTGGTGGGTGCTTCTGGTCCCAGCTACTCGAGAGGCTGACGCAAGATGATTGCTTGAGTTCAGGAATTTTGAAGTTGCTATGAGCTATGACACCATGGCACTCTACCCAGGGCAACAGAGTGAGATTCTTAAAAAAAAAAAAAAAAGAAAAATACTCTAAATTATTGAGTCTAGTCACTTTGTTGCGCTATCAAATATTGTTCATTCTAACTATATTTTTGCACCTATTAACCATCCCCATTTTCTCTCCTATTCTCTGCTACTCTTACTAGCCTCTGGTACCCATCATTCTACTCTATCTCCATAAAATAAATTATTTTTAATTATTTAGCTCCCACATATAAATGAGAATAGGTGTGATTTGTCTGTGCTTGGCTTGATATTCAACTTAACATATGTTCTCCAGTTCTATTCATGTTGTTGCAAATGGCAGGATTTTATTTTTTTGTGGCTATTTAATCTTCTATTGTGTATATGTACCACAATTTCTTTATCCTTTCATCCACTGATGGACACTTAGGTTGAGTCCATATCTTGACTATTTTGAGTAGTGCTGAAACACACTTGGGAATACAGGTCATCTTTTAATATACTGTATTTCTCTCCATTGATATAAAACATACATATATGCACACATACACACACACAGGAGCGAGGTTGCTGTGTCATATCGTAGTAGCACTTTAGTTTTTGAGAAATCTCCATACAGTTTTCCAGTGATTTCACTAATTTACACCAAGAGTGTACAAGGGCTCCCTTTTTCTCTATATTCTCACCACTATTCATTATTGCCTATCTTTTGGATAAAAGCCATTTTAACTGAGATGAAATGTTACCTAGTATCTCATTGTAGTTTTGCTTTGCATTTCTCCGATCACTAGTGATGGTGACCATGTTTTTACATACTTTTTGGCCATTTGAATGTCTTCTTTGAAAAAATGTCTATTCAGATCCTTTGCCCATTTATAAGTCAGATTATTTGATTTTTTCCTCTTGAGTTGTTGGAGCACCTTATACTTGTATATTCTGGTAATTAATCCCTTGTGAGACAACCCAACTCTGTTAATTATTTCCTTTGCTTTTTTATCTTGATGTGATCCCATTTGTCCAATTTTGCTTTGGTTGCCTATACTCCCCAATGTTATTACTTGAGAAATCTTTGCTCAGATCAGTGTCCTGAACGCTTTCCCCGATATTTTTTATAGTAGTTTCATAATTTCAGGTCTTAGGTTGAAGTCTTTAATCTACTTTGATTTGTGAATATGGTGAGAGATAAGGGTCTGATTTCATTCTCCTGTATATGGTCATTCAGTTTTCACAGTATCATTTACTAAAGAGACTGCCATTTCCTCATTGTGTATTCTTAGCACCTTCATTGAAGATAAGATCACTATAAATTTGGAGATTTATTTCTGAGTTCTCTACTCTGTTCTCTTGGTCTATGTATCTATTTTTATGCCAGTATCATACTGTTTTGGTTACTATATCTCCATACTATAATTTGAAGTCAGAGAATACAATTCTTCCGGTTTTATTCCTTTTTCTCAGGATAGCTTTGGTTATTCTGGGTCTTTCTGGTCAAATATAAATTATGGGATTTTTTTTTCTATTTCTGTGAAGAATGTCACTGGTATTTTGTTGGAGAATCCATTGAATCTGTGGATTTTTTTGTGTAGTATAGACATTTTAGCAATACTGAGTTCCCCAAAAACTTAAGTCTGATGAACTTGTTTCCTATAATATCATTTTCACCACCCCTAGTAAAATAAGAATATTTACTCCCATAAATTTTACTTAATGTCGTTTTTAGTTTTAATTTAGCTAGACAATATCACCACTCTAATAGAAAATTATGGCACCAAGTGGCACATTCTTGGCAAAGTTCTTTGATCTCTTTTCACTTTTCTGCTGGAGGACTTTCTAAGACTCTCCTCCCTGTCTCTTCTCAGGCAGGGAGTGTTGTCTCTGTTGTGTTCATGTGTTTATTTGTTACTAGAGGCGCTTCATGTTCCCCCCAGGATCTCCCACAGGAATGGATGAGGACAATCAGTCTGCAAAAGAGTAGAGTCATCTATATTTTCCATATTTCAACCTGGCCTTGAAGAGATAACTACAGATGGGGCTTCTTTCATTCTAACATCTATTATTTCCCAAAATGCTTTCTGTCCTCTAGTAAGGTCAGTTTTGGATCTTCCTTTTAATCAAATGTATGTTTCTTCTGGGTCTTGTTTTGTTTTCACTACAAGCCTCCTCCCAAAAGGTTGAAGAATTGTCATCCTCCTGGTTTTGATTGTCTTACTTCATCTCCCAATACAACCTCTCTTGTTCAATGCCCTCTGTCTTCATCACTCAGAAACACAAAAGGAAAGTGAACTTGGAATAAGATTGGCTTGAAGTCTAATCCTATATTTGCTATCTGTGTGGCATTGAGTAGCTATTTCTACTTCTGATCCCAAGCATCTTCCTCTGTAAATTTTCAGATAATGCATTTTATGAAACCCCAGCATTTTTGCAAAATTAAGTAATATACAGGATAAATTCTTGGCAAATGACTGTTTCTTTACCTGTGTCTATTATTACAGTAGCTATATTTTTCTTGAACATATAGTCAGTTATGTTTTTATTCTAGATTTTTTATAGCCAAATCAACTTTTAACAGCCATGTTTGCTTCCTTTCTCCAAGGTTCCATGCTTACTCTATAGTACACTACAACTCTGTTTAAGACTATCCCTTAATTCATTTTCTGTGAGTCTCCTAGGCCTTTTGCAAATATCTTAAATGTTATGCTATGCATCATTCATTGCTGAGTAATAACAAGCATGTGTAATCTCATTCAGTTTCTGGGGGTCAGACAGCTAAGAGCATCTAGCTGAGTCCAGGATCTCTCACAAGCTTGCAGTCTCATAGATGGCTGGGGATGCAGCCATCTCACCTCCTCTACTATGGCTGGAAAACACAAAGCATGGTCTTTTCCTTGGATCCTCTCTAAGCAATCAAGAAAACTGTCTGCCCCCAAATTGTAGGTATCACAATAATTATTGATTCACTTTCTGTGGGCTTATAATCTGACTCTTCCTGCCTTTTAATCTGGGAACTTAATGGTTTGAAGGTAACAAAGTGTGACATGATTTTTACCCAATGAAAGTCTTCCATCTCCCCATGGAAATGGCCTGCATTCAAGCTATCATTTTCCTCATGGACCCATTTTGTATGCATTTTAGGGACTGAAATGTGCCTGGTGAATCCAGAGTTCTGCACCATCTAGTTGAGTAGAAAGGGTCTGGCACCACCACATATTTGAAGTGGATTGTTTTTCACAGTTCCCGTACTGGTGATGGGGAAACTGCAATAACAGTGATGGTGGCTGCTTTCTGCTTGCTGCTCTGAAGCCATGCCCCAGTGCCCTGTGCTCTGGAAGATTAAGCTGCATGAACTTCATCAGTAGGTTTCTATAACCTTGTCTTCTGGTATGGACTAGCAAATTGGAAGCTCTAGAAGAGGGTGGGGAAGATAGGAAAAGAATTAAGTTGGGCTATGTGTCTCCCAGCTCTTTTATAGCCAGACAGTAACATGAGCCATGTCTCTGCCCAAGGTCACAGCCTGGTCAGGATGTCCTCTCTTCACAGGTCTCCCCTCCAAGTGCTGTTGGCTGTGCTTCTCTCTCATAAGTTCCCAATGCCAGGGTGTTTCCCTCACACTTTTCCTTCCTAAAACCTGCCTATAACTTTGTAAATAATCCTTTATTAAACTCTCTTCCATTACCCAGTTTGAACATGTCACTTTTTCCCTGCCTGGACCCTAACTGTGAAGTGGCTGGATTGAAACAGCCTAGCCTCCCAGGTGCCTGCCGAATGCACCAGCGCTAAGATATAGTCACACATAATTAAAATAATTGACTCAGTGTTTATTTGAATGAAACTTCGTGACTGGCAGCAGTTTTCATTTTTAAAAAATCTACATGAACTGTCATCATTCATTGCCAAAAGCTATAAGAACTGAATGGATCATCAATACTAAACCCAGAAAAATACTTCATGATTCAAAATAATTGGTAACTTGTAACTGGTGCTAAGTGACAACCATTGCATCAAATGACTTGTATTTTTAGGATTGTTTTAAGTCTCACGAACATTCTGTGTGGTATAATAATTTTGCTATTTGAAAAATGTGAACACCAAGGCTTAGGAAGAAGACACCCCTTCCCAAATGCCAGCTAGCCAGTCAACGATAGGGCTGGTATTCAAACACAGGCAGAATGTAGAACCTAGACACTACTCAATTTTCCTTAATGAGAAAATAACTAAGGAAAAAAATGACAAAAGTATGCCTTTGTTTATATAGAAAATATTTGCTAATTTCTTTATGTTACAAACAAACCGTTTAGAATTATAAATTATGCCATTGATTGTAGGACTTCTATTTATTACAAGCTTTATAGTTGAATTTGCAAAGTCAGGGAAACTGGAGCTACTGGGTTTCAAGTATAGTCCACAAACACAAACAATTCTGAACCAAATTAAACACACACACAAGCCTCACTCTAGTGCATACAATTCCTAAACAGGAAAGTGGTTCATATTAGGTCTTCCTATAAAGCTCCTTATAAATAATGTCTGTGTTTATACAACCTGGAAATGCTGCACTTTTCCCTGAACGAGTCATTGTTTTAGAATATTGTAAACAGAGCCTGTGTGAAGGAAGAGGATGTCTTTGTCTAGTGACGCTCTGAGCATTTAAACAGCTGTTTGGTTTCACTCCATAGGTGTCTGTATTTCACTGACAGATGGAGTAATCTCCAAATGATTTTCAATCAATGTATACTAGACAAGTGGCTAAAATTATTTCTTAAGGGGGACAAAGAAAAAGAAGACAAATGTAATTCAACCATTGTGTCTTATTTATTAATTTTTTTAGCATCTGTTATTAAATAACTACCACAAAACTCCGTCAGTAATGTGAAATGCTACACCCATACTTAAAGTTGTTTATTTGCATGGAACTTGGTAGTATTTGTGTATTTGTGTTGGTTGTATGGCTTTTGTTTCGGGGAGGGGTTTTTTTGTTTGTTTGTTTTTCAAAGAGAAGTCACTGTATGAGTCGGCAGTATGGTGTTTGTGTGTGTGTTTGTTGAGACAGAGTCTCACTCCGTCACCCTCGGTAGAGTGCTGTGGCATCACAGCTCACAGCAACATCATACTCTTGGGCTTCAGCAATTGCCTTGCTTCAGTCTTCCAAGTAGCTGGGACTACAGGTGCCCACTGCAAAGCCCAGCTACTTTTTGTTGCAGTTGCTATTGCTGTTTTAGCTGGCCTGGGCCAGGTTCAAACCCTCCACCATCAGTATATGGGGCCAGCGCCAACTCACTGAGCCACAGGCACTGCCCTGCAGAATGGTTTTTATATGAATTTATATCCACATATCTCTTTACTTTGGCTCCCTTGGGAGTTATCACATTTTATTTTCAAGTGGTATATGTAATTCCAATATTAGCAATATTTTTATAAGATTTTTAAATAAATCCTATAAGACTTACTGCTATTTCATATAGCCAATATTTGCTTAAATTTATTCAAATATAAACTTTTTCTTGTTTCCTGAAATATATCTTTCAGAATTAATTGCTTTAGTTAGGAATTTCTCAGGGTAAATACTTTTTTTTGAGGCAGAGTCTCACTATGTCACCCTGGGAAGAGTGCTGTGGCATCACAGCTCACAGCAACCTCAAACTCTTAGGCTTAAGAGATTCTCTTGCCCCAGCATCTGGCACTACAGGTGCCTGCCACAACACCAGCTATCTTTTGGTTGTAGTTGTCATTGTTGTTTGGCAGGCTCAGGCTAGATTTGAACCTGCCAGCTCTGATGTATGTGGCTGGTGCCCAAGCCACTGAGCTATAGGTGCCAAGCCAGGGCAAACACTCTTTTTATTATTATTTTTTTTGACTTTACATGTTTTTATTTTACATTCTCTCATGAAAAATACTGGATATAGAGTAGGAGTTTGGCCATTCTTTTTAGCACATTTCTGCTATTATTCCACTGTCTCTGGCTTCCGTTGTTGCTATTGATAAGTCAGTTGTCACCCTAATTGCCACTCTTTTGATGCCACAGGGGACTGTGTTACATGTTGCCAGAATCTTTTCTGGGCCTGAAGGATTCTATTTGCAGATGCTAGATTGTTACCAGGTGACAGCCTTTGGCTGTCTGCCTTACTAGAGATTGCTCTCCATTGAAGAGACCCTGTTCAACAAAGTTCACGTCCCATTCCTAGAGGTAGCCTATATCTAATACTTTTCTGACTCATAAACCAGGTGACAAGAAAGGCTGGCAACTTTGATTGGGGCCAGGCAAAGAAATGGCTCTCCCAATAACAAGATTAAGCTGGGGTATATCAGTGGTCTTGTCATTTGGGTCACTTACTTCAAAAGATCCTAAATTATTAGTATTACACATATAATTCCCAATAGGAGAATTAATTAATAGGAGTTCTAAAACAAGCATGAGCTTCAAACAAAGAAATTATACACTTTTACAAAAATTGCTTCAGTATAATACTTGGCGATAAAGGTTAAGTGCCTGACCATGAAGCACAAAGGGATTTCAAATCCCAAAGTTCCCAATATAGGAGCCAGTTTCCACCAGACACATCAAATTGTACATGCCCAAAAGTAATCCACCATGGGCTGGAAGTTAAAAATCTGGGATCAAATCCAAGGCAAGGCCAGAGGTACAAAACTGTAAGACACAAGGAAGTAAACTCATGTCATTCGTCTCAATTCCATTAATGATCCTTCCTATGGCAAGCTGAAATTTAAGGAAATAGGGCAAGCTTGATTCATGGATGGGCTATGTCTTGACCCTGAATGTGGGTCAGTATGTGGGTGTAGGCTGATAATCTACATTCTCTTTTAAAGGTGGCTTCAAGTTGAGATCTGTGAGGTGAAATTCTCCCAATGAACAGATCTTGAGAAAACATGCTTTAATCCTCTTTATGTGGAAAGAGAAATGTCCTAAATTAAAATATGCATAGACTCAGTACATGGCCTATATTGTTAGTCAGAGAATTCAAAGAAGAAATATGAGATAATTGGGGCAAGAAGGTCTGAGATAAAAGATGGATAGAACTTTCGGCTTGAAGAGAGATCTTGTGTTTGCACTGCATGTTACCATCACAACAGTGCAACTTCCAAGGAAGAGGCAGTAAAATACTGAGCACAGAAAATGACTCAGCCAGTTGACATCAATTAGGAGTAACATGGGTTATTCCAGAACTGGCACAATGTGTTTGTAGATGTAGAATCACAGCATTGGGGAAAGTAGCTCTGCACTGCAATGAGTTTCCACTCATCAAGGCTACTGCTGAATGTCCAACCTGCCAGCAACATGTACTAATGCTAATTTCCCTTAAGGAGACCAGCAATCCACTTGGTGGTATAAATTAACTTCACTGGAACTCTTCTACTCTGAAAGAAACAAAGTTTCATTTTGAATTGCCAACACATATTCTGGGTGTGAATTTGACTTTGTACCAAGAAGATTTCACCCAGAACCATTATTTAGAAGTTAGAGAGTTCAAGTCATCAAATGGAATTCCCGTGTAGCATTAGATCAGACCAGTGAACCTACTTTATGTCTAAGAAGGTAGAGTGGTGGGCATGGGCCATGAGATCTACTGGATTTATCGCACATCATCCACAGGATATATGCCTGAGAGGGTGACTTAAATGCCTAGTGATCCAGGGATTTAAGGGGCCTAGGATCTGAGAAAAGGAATTTGGAGGATCTACATCTTGTAGATCTTGATATCAATAAAAAATGCTAGTACATTATGAAAGGCCTGGCTCATGCAGTTCAGGCAGATACAGCAAGGTCATGCCAGAAGATCATGCAGAGGTAGCAGAGACCTGACAAGAGAGTGTGGCCAACCACACCCTCCCCGGTGTTTCCATGATTGTAAGTCCCCAGTATAGAGGGAGGCAGTGGGAAGGCCAGCCTCAGAGCAGTCCTCATAGATAGTTTGACCATGGAATTAACAACTTAAATCCTGAGTAGAGCTGACAAGTTTCAATAACCTATTATTATTTAAAGCAGAAGAGACCATATTATGTTCAGTGATAAGACATTGGCAGAAATGGGAACGCCAGAGCTAAATCAAGCTCAAGGAATGGAAAAGCTAAAGTGTATTGCTGTACATCTAACCTTTGACTATATCAAAACACTGTCCTAGAAAGCAGTTTTCAGAACTGCCGGGGACCTAACTCAAAATTACCTATTCTTATCACTGATACACAGATATTCATAGCAGCCATTCACAATAGCCTAAGGATAGAAACAACCCAAATATTCCTCAACAGATAAATGACTAAACCAGATGTGCTATGTCCATTTAATGAAATATTATTCAGCCATAAAGAGAAATGAAGCTCTGATATGTGGTACAAAATGAACGAAACTTGAAAAAATGCTAAAGGTGAAAAAAAGCAGATCATTTTATTTGAAATATCCAGAATAGGCAAATCCACAGACATAGAAAACAGATTTGTTATTTTCAGGGGCTGGGAGGCAAGAGGAATTAAAAATAATTGCTTCATGTATACAGGATTTTTTTTTTGAGGTAATGAAACAGTTTTAAATAGTGTTGACAGTTGCACAACATCATAAAAGTATTTAATGCCACTGAATTGTATACTTTAAAATGGTGAAAGGGGTAAATTATACACCAAGTGATGTATATTTTACTACAATAAAAACATTGTCAAAAACTCAATTAATAGGTACTTGTCTTGTTCCCCCAAACCATTTTGGATTTGAGGGAACATTTCTAGCAGTACTAACTGAAATGGGTCACCAGTTTTTCCTCGTGGGAGGCAACCCAAGACTCTGATTGTGCTGAATAAAACTGGTCAGCTGTTTTACGAGGAAGACACCTGGCACCAAATCATGGGTTCTTTCAAGAACTGCCTGCTAAGCCTCTTCCCCTGGGTAAATTCAAGGAGAAGTGCTATGAGTCTGAGCTCGCCAGATTTGTGGGGGCCACACCCAGCAGTTAATAAGTTGTTCCAAACTCTACATGCCCCATCTTAATAACTAGTTCTTCTCTCAGCTTGTAGGTTCCCATAATCATGTGGCCACTCAAATGAGAACAGCAAAAACCACTGACAATTTGGAGGCGAGACAGAGTCCAGAAAAGGAAGAAAAGTCATGAAAATATAAATTTAGCTTGAGGTGTTCCATGAACACAAGGTAGAGACCTAGAATTAAGGCTTGCTCTAAATTTCAAAATTTACAATATAGTAGTGTCTCCAAAATTTGGTTAAGAAAAACTCTTAAATAGGGGCTAGAATCCATCTGTATGAGGACAGGGAATTGATCAAATAATTCAAAACTTTTGGAATGTAAATGAAAAAATTCTCTGGTCTATCTGATAATAAATCGTCAGAACAGTTTTCCATAATTTAAAGCTGAGAAAACCAAACTGCAAGTAGCAAGGAGTAAAAACTACCTCTTCCTCTACCCAAAAATAATGGTTAAAGGTACTAGCTTTTAAGTTAGAAGCATGCCAACAGTCCACAAGGGAAATGTTAAATATTGAGACACCGGCAGGGGCCAGAAAATATAAAACCTTGAAGTCTGAATTTTCATCTAAACCAAATTCAAAGAGATTGCAGTGTTTTAACCAGGAAATTTGACCTCAAGTGATTTACATCAATACAAGATCATTCTTTCTACTTGGAGTGTGGCATGGCGGATGATTGTAGACATCTGAAAGCAGAAGCAATAGCTACCAGGATAAAAGCGAGATAATGGTGGCCTGGGCTGGAGATCTACCGAAGTGGATAGATTCAAAATGTACTTAGGAGCAGAGTCCACAGAGCATGATGACAGAACAGAATGTGTGGTGGGAGCTAAAATAGTCAAGAATGACTTCAAAGTAAACAAGAAGGCCTTAGCATCTGACTTTTTATTGCAAAAGGCAAAGCCAGTGTCTACCCTGCAGAAAATCTAATGTGCATTTGCTATTCATCCTGACAAGGTTGTGCTATCCAACCTGCTGAATCAATACTACATATACTTTCTAAAGTGTTGCTTATATGAAAAATAAAAATGATATATAACATTGGATTTCTCTAATTGATAGTGAGATAAAATACTTGTTCATATATCTGTTGGCCATTTGTGTTTCTAATATTTAGTGTCTGTTTTCTCTAATCTTTCCTTACTGCTTTGTGAGACCTGACCTCCTCTCTCCTCTCCCTCCCTACTTGAATTTAATTCTGTTTTTCTCAGCTGTGTATCTATTGATTTCATGTTAGTATTTCATACATTGGTACTTGCTTTTCTGTCCTTTTGATACTTTACTTAGAAGAATGTTCTTCAACTCCATCTAGGCAAATAAAAAAACAATGAAAAGTCTCCATTATTTTTGTGGCAGAATTGCATTCCATGGTAAATATATACCAGGTTTATTAATCTCTTCATGTGTTGATGGGCACTTGGGTTGATTCTACATCTTGGTGGTTGTGAATTGAACTCTGATGAACATTCTAGTGCGAATATATTTATGGTAAAATGACTTTTATTCTGCGTAGATACCTTGTAATGAGATTGTGGGATCAAATGCAAGGTTTACTTTTCCACAGAGGCTATATTAGTTTGTAATCCCACCAGCAGTATACAAGTGTTCCCTTCTCTACATACCCACACCAGCATCTGCAGCTTTGAGACTGTGATGTGTGCTATTCTCACTAGATTTAGGTTTATATTTCAGGTTAGATTTGATGTGCATTTCTCTGATGCATTTTTCCATGTGTTTGTTACCATTCATCTGTCTTCAGAGAAGGTTCTGCTCATGTCTTTCTCTGTAGATTCTAGTTATTAGCCCTTGGTAGCATCCAAACATCTTCTTCCATTCTGAAGGTTGTCTATATGCTTTAGTTGTTGCACCCTTGGCTGTGCAAAAACTTTTTAGTTTAGAATGGGACATGATCAAAATTTTAGGCATTCTACTCCATATGAAGTAGTAACTCACTGTGTTTTAATCTGCATACCTGATGACTACTGATGTCAACCACATTTCATATGATTATTGTACACTTATATATCTTGTTTTTTGAAATGACTCAAGTTTTTTTTTCCTCTTTTATTGGGTTTTGTCTTTTTATTAATTTGTAGTGTCTCTTTATGTACTCTAGATATAACTCTCTCAGAGAAGTCTCCAACTTTCTTTGCACCAGGGCCAATTTCATGGAAGACAATTTATTCACAGACTAGGGGTTTGGGATGGTTTTGGAATGACTCAAATGTATTACATCTCCATCTCAGATCATCAGGCACTACGTTCTCATAAAGAGCACACAGCCTAGATTTCTCAAATGTGCAATTTATAGTAGGGTTCACACTCCTATGAAAACCTGATGATGTGGCCACTTACCTGACAGCAGGCAGAGCTCAAGTGGTGATGCAGTGATGAGGAGTGACTATAAATAAAGATGGAGTTTGAATAGCTCTTTGCTTCCTCATCCGCCCACTGCACACTCCTACTGTGCAACCCAGTTCCTAAGAAGCTGTGGCCTGGTACCATCAAGTCCATAGCCTGGGGGGTGGTAGCTGAAGTTCTGTGATATATATAGATCACTATATTTATGTATATATACACACACACACACATATAGTGTATACATAGTGTATATATACACATGTATGTATAGTGCATATATGTGTATGTATATATGTATATACACGTATATGCACTATACATATATATACTACATATATGATATATACACTATATGATATATATAATATCATATATATCATATAATATAATATATATATCATGTGTATATGTACACACTATATATACACATGATATATACATAATATATATACATGATATATACACTATATACTATATATACACTATATATATACTATGTATACATATATGATATATATAAACTATCTATCACAGGGCATATATGTATGTATACATATATACATATATGTGTATATATATACTATATATGTGATATATATGTAGTTTGATACATATACATAGACACATATGTATAGTGTATATATACATATATGTATAGTGTATGTACACTATATTTCACACTACATATACAATGTGTATATATCATATATATAGTGTCTATATATACATTATGCATATATGTATATATACACATATATGTGTATATAGACACTATATATAAGATATATACATGATATATATCTCATGTGATATATAGTGTCTATGTGCAATATATGTATATATAGTGTATCTATATAGTACATACATATACACCATGTATATATGTGTATATGTGTATATGTATATATAGTGTGTATACATACATATACACTATATATGCTATATATAAACAGAATATATATGTATGTATACATTATATATGCGCATATATATAAACTATATATGCATGATATATATGTAGTGTGATTATATATGGTGTATATATATACCCATATATGTGCATATATGACATTTTCTCTCAGTCTGAAGTTTACCTTTTCATTTTTTAATATGAATTTTTAAAGTTATTCCAAATTGCAAAAGATTTAGAATACAAAAAATGATTTTAAAATTGTAAAGCAAATGTGGAGACTAAGTTACCTAATTTTAAGACTTACTACCAAACAGCAGTAATCAAGAGAGAATATGTGTAAGACTAGAAGAGTAAATCAGTAATACATAAGAGAGTGTAGAAAGAGATCCCTGTCTATAACACCAAGTGTTCCAAGATAATTCTACAGATAAAGGAAAGAATATTTAATAAATTGTTTTTGAATGAATGAAAAATTATATGGAAAAGAATGAATATTAACCTTACCTTGTGCCACACATAAACTTCATTTATTTTTTTTTCAAGTGAACAGTTTATTAAGAATTAAACAAAGGTACAATGTGTTGCAGTACAAGCAAGACACTCAAGATAGGTATAATAATACTACTCAAACAAAAACTTAAATTTCATCTCAAAAAACATCACAAGACAAAAGAGAAAGCAATTTCACTGTTATAAAATAAGATATTTCATGCAACGTATTAACTATGCCCCCCCAAAGCCCAACCTCCCAACCAACAAAAAACTATCTGGGAATACTGCTATGCTAACATATTAACCACAGTATAATCATTCATAGGAAAACAGTAATTAAGCAATGAACTAAATGAAATAACAAAGTTCAAACTATCATAAACTCATAGACCACAATGATTTTACAAAATAAGCACTTCCAGAAAACTTATAAATAATAAAAAAAGAAGAAATATTTCAGAATCATTCTACTTGATCTGGATACACATGATATTGAAATTGGAGAAAATATATTGTTATAAAGGGAAATTACAAGCATGTTTCATTTATAGATGAGGCTACAATATCCTAAACAACATATTGACAAGTTGAATTAAAAAATTAATGTTTAAGTAATGTACTTTGGTCAAAATTGAGTCCAATTTATATGAAAGTCAGTCACTATTTTCTTTTCTTTCTTTTTTTTCTTTCTTTCTTTTTTTTTTTTTTTTTGGTTTTCTTTCCCTCGCCCCCTCCCTCCTTCTCTGTCTGCTCTTTCCTTCCCCCATGCTTCACTGTGTCATTAATTGTCATTATTGTCCTCATATCAAAGTTGAATACATAGGATTCATGCTTCTCCATTCCTGTGATGTTTCACTAAGAATAATGTGTTCCACCTTTGATTTGTACTAATCAAAGTTAGTACAAATGCTGCAAAGTCTCCATTGTTTTTGATGGCTGAGTAATATTCCATGGTATACATATACGAAAGCTTACCAATCCATTCCTGGGTTGAAGGACATTTAGGCTGTTTCTGCATTTTAGCAATTGTAAATTGGACTGCGGTAAACAGCCTAGTACAAGTGTCTTTATAATAAAAGTTGTTCTTTTTCTTCTGGATAGTTGCCCAGTAATGAGATTGCAGGATCAAATGGGAGGTCTAGGTTGAGTTCTTTAGTACTGGCACAAAAATAGAGACATAGATACTTGGAATCATATAGAAAACCTGGAAATGAAACCAACAACTTACAGCTATCTAATCTTTGATAAACCAAATAAGAGTGTTCACTAGGGGAAAGATCGTTCAATAAATGGTGCTGGGAGAATTGTATATCCATGTGTAAAAGACTGAAAATGTATGTGCACCTTTCTCCACTCACAAAAATTGATTCAAGATGGATAAACTTAAATTTAAGGCACAAGACAATAAAATTCCTCAAAGAAAGAATTGGAAAAAACACTGGAAGATATTGGCCTGGGGAAAGACTTTATGAGGAAGAATGCCATGACAATAGCAACAAAAAACAAATGGGACTTAATTAAACTGAAAAGCTTCTGTACAGACAAGGAGACAACAACCAAAGCAAATAGACAACCTACCCAATGGGAAAGGGTATTTGTTCATTTTGAATCTGACAAAAGTTTAATTACCAGGATCTATACTGAACTTCAATTAATCTATAGGGAAAAAAGCCAACAATACTATACATCAATGGAGAAGAGAGATGAATAGAATCTTCTCTAAAGACTACAGACGAATGGCTAGTAAACACTTGGAAAAAATGCTCATCATCCCTATGTATTAGAGAAATGCAAATTAAAACCACCCTGAGATACCGTTTTTTAACAATGGTGATTCTGACAGGGTAAGACAGTATCTCATTGTGAGCTTAATGTCATTTCTCTGATACTTAGTCATGTTAAGCATTCCCCCCCTCCCCCCGCTTCGGTTTCTTGGCCATTTGCCTATCTTCATTTGAGAAAAATCTGCTTGTATATTTTGCTGGATTTTTGGCTGAATTTTTTTCCTTGCTGATTTGTTGCAGTTCTTTGTAGATTTTGGATATTAGGTCTTTGTCCGATGTATGGTTTGTTAATATTTTCTACCATGCTGTAGGTTGTAACTCTGTTGATTATTTCCTTTACTGTGCAGAAACTTTTTAGTTAAATTAAATCCCATTTATTTATTTTTGTTGTTTCTGTCTTTACTTTTGGGGTCTACACATAAATTCTTTGCCCAGACCACGGGTGGGGAACTTGTGGTTTTTTTTGTTTGGGGTTTTTTTTTTTTTTGCAGTTTTTGACCAGGACTGGGTTTGAACCCACCATCTCCAGCATATGCGGCTGGCGCCCTACTCCTTTGAGCCACGGGTGCCACCAAGGAATTCTAGATTTTTAGGTGTGGCTTTTGAACTGATCCAAATGTTTCAGAGCACATCCTTTTATTAAAAGGGTGCAGCAGAGAGAGATGAAACTTTTCTTGCCCCTCCTTTAGGGCTTAAAAAGAACAATCTTGAAATAAGAATTCACAAGTTCCCCAATCCTGATACCCTAGACCAATTTCTAGAAAAGTTTGTCCTAGAGTTGTTATGGAGTCAGGTTTTTAATCCATCATGAGTTAATTTTTATATATGGCGAGAAATGGAAAAGGAACTGGACAGTTTCATTCTCTACATGTGGCTATACAGTTTACCAACCACCATTTATTGAATAGGGGTTCCTTTTCCCACGTTTTTATGTGTTTTGTCATATAAAATTAAACAGGGGGAAGCAGGGGGCTTTCTATGATGTTAAAAACATTGTGTAATGGGGCGACTCCTGTGGCTCAGCGAGCAGGGCGCCGGCCCCATATACTGAAGGTGGCGGGTTCAAGCCCGGCCTCGGCTGAACTGCAAAACAAAAAAATAGCCGGGCGCTGTGGCGGGCGCCTGTAGTCCCAGCTACTAGGGAGGCTGA